>JAULJZ010115518.1:0-57139 GCA_032270985.1 Heliamphora pulchella
CGATGTAATTTTTTTTATATTCTTTATTTTTTTTCTAGTTTATTAGAAAGAAAAAATAAGAATAGGTATGGAAGATCGAAGGAGGCGGCAATCAAGGGTGATTGGCGGTGGCAACCGATGGTTTTAGCCACGGATTGTGTCTATTTTATTGCTTCGCAGTTTTTTTCATCCAGTATTTTTTTTCTAAATAGTAAACAAAAAGAAAATCAAAACTGCCGTCGCAGCAGCCAAACGTTGCATTAAAGCAACGGTGCAATCCAGCCGCAGCACCAAACACGGCACACAGCGAAAAAGCTGTTTCAGTATCAAACACTGTTGCAACCAGTGGTTTCCCAAGCTTCCAAGCAACATATTCAACGCAAAAAGCTGTGAGACCCTGACCCGTTTTCTTTTTTGGCATTTTCGGACGTGCGCTATGTGTTTTCGTTGTAGCATGTTTTACTGTTTTTGATGCATGATCGGCCTTAGATATGCATGCGGGGTAGGTTGCCGGGGCCGTGGGCCGTTGTGGTGAGATTCTCGAAAAATTTCAAAAAAAGATATTTTGGAGGCCTATAAATATCTGGAGTTAGATATTTTTCATAACGATATTTTCTAAAACTTCTCCAGTAAGTTTTCTGTTTTCTCTTTGCCTTCTCTCTAAGTTCTCGAGGGCCCGGGGCTTGGTTTCTGACGATTAAACTGCGGATTCTTGGTATCGACGTCGTGGGCTACGCAATTATCTGGTCAGATTTTGATTTCGATGAAGCTCGATTTTGCACGTGATTCGAGGCGTCGAGTTTTGAACTCACCGAGGTAGGATTCTAGACCTATGTATAGTATAAGGGTGCTATAGGTAATCGGGCGTCTTTTTACCCGTTCGATCTCCGTAGATCTGACTTTGTATCAAAATGGATTTTTGGGGTATAAAACTCGTTTTTGGCAATTTCTGTGGATGGAATCAGGTGTCGGGGGTTTCTTTTGAGATCTCAGTGTTAGGCCTAGACGTGTGAGTGTTCACGGTTGTTGAATCGGTGTTCGAAAGGTTCGATTCGGGGTTTGGAGACCCAAACCCGTAGCTCAAAATCAAGTTCTACTGAGGTTCGATCGACAGAACCATGGGGTTCGGTCGACTGAAGTTTGGATCTTGGCTTCGGTCAACTAGACCGAGGGGTTCGGTCGACTGGACCAAGTGTTTTGGCATTTTGTGGTTTTCTAGTAGGGTGTTCGGTCGACTGGAGGTGGGGATCGGTCGACTGAACCTCTGGGCCGTGTTTTGGTGATTTTGTGGCTAGGTATTGATTTTCGATTGGCGTCCTATGGTATTAAATTGACTGATATATGGGATTAGTCGATTTAAATACCTGTGGATTCCTTTTGGGGGTTTGGTTGGTCATGTGGTGGTTTCGAGGTTTGTGTGGTAACCTCGTGGGTTTGTGTTGATGCCATCCTCGGGGATGATGAATTGGTGAGATGTGGGTGTTTGTTATACGTTGAGTATTTAGGCTCGTGATTCCCTTCGGGAAAGGGTCTTAGGTTGTGAAACCGTGAGGCTTTCAGGTTTTAGAGTCGGTCTTCGGGCTAGGCTTGGTTTGTGGGTTGTTAGTCGTTCCGAGTGAGTGGATGACGGGTGCGTGTGGCTCGTGAGTTGGTGTCGGGTTATGTGGCGAATGGCGTCGTGATGCAAGGTTTTATATGGTTGTATGCATTTATCACTATTTCTTTATGCATAAAGTACGTGAGTGACATGGTTTGTTATCGTTTTGTGTAACGTGTTTTATGCTTTAAAACCTAGAGTTTTATAAGCATGTGGATGTGGAACGTCGTGATAATATGTGGTTTATGCATTAAATCCTTGTTTAGGTTTGCATGGTTATGATATGGGATAAATGAAATTGTGATCCAGTAGATGTAAATCCTGATTGATGATGCATGTGTGCGTGTGTGGATGTATGAGGTAGGCTGTGAGAGCCGGTGATTGAGGTAGGCTGTGAGATCCGGTGGATGAGGTAGGTTGCAAAAGCTGGTGGTTGACATGGGCTGTGAAAGCCAGTGTTGAGGTAGGCTGCGGGAACCGGTATGTGCGCTCTGTTGGCTGAAACGAGGTCCTGACAAGGCACTTGTGTGTTTGTGGTATCCGAAGGCTGAAATGAGGTCTTGAGGAGGCATGTGTTTCTTGGATTATATGTACTGCATTTTGGGACAGATAGACCAACTTTCTTAAAACTGTATTATCGACCTACGGGAGTTGAAATACTATATTAACGGCCTGCGAGAGTCGTGATACTCGAATCGTTTTCAGGGCTCTAATGAGTCGAATAAAAATGGTTTTTATCCTCGCTTTCCCTTGCATGTCAAAATGGTTTTCTGGCTCTGGTGAGTCGTGATCTAAAACTATTTTCAAACAGTTTTTAATGGCTTGAAAGAGAGTCAAAAACTGAACTTTGATTTTCCTAGCATGTTTTGTTTATATTACATGCTTGTCTAGTTTCAGCTGAGCCTTGGCTCATGTTATGGGATAAATGTTTTCAAGTACAGATCACGCGCGCTGATTCGGGGTTACTGGTTAGGAGCGAAAGCGTTATAGTCTTCTTTTGTTTCTTTTGTTACATGTACGTTGTAACATGTCTTTCTGGCGTTGAAGCCATGTAATGTTGCCATTTGGCATTTATATACAATGCTTGTATGGTTTATTTTGAGAGTGTATTCTCGAGTTGGGTTGTTGTTGGTTGCTTGTGGGTGTTTCACGTGACCCGAAGTTTGGGGCGTGACATCTTGGTATCAGAGCTTTGGGTTTGAATACCTATGAGCCGTGGGAAGAGGGCGTATCACCGTGTGAGGTTGATTGCGTGTGCTTGATTGCATGTGTTTACATGCTTTGATAACATGATCGTGTCAACAAGTTTGGCATGAGGATGATGTGTATATGTCAGCATGGGGGTTGAATCTTAGGAGTGTTAGTCGTCCCTGTGGGCGTTTGGGTTAACAAACTTGGGAGCCAAGTTAGAAACGCGTTTAGCTTACGTGATTTCTAGCAGGAAATCTGAGTAGGTTATCCAGATTGACGTGTCATTCTTGTTGGTTCTCCTTGGTATATGTGGAGTTGTTTAGCATGAACCTATGTGGCTATGTGGTAGCATGCTAAGTGTTTGGCGTATATGTTCATGCCATGTGCTGCATCTTATATGTTATTTTGCTTTCATATAGATGTGATGTCGGCGAGGAGAGGGCAAGGCTGTGGCCGAGGCCATGGCCGTGCTGGCCAAGGGGATGTTCCTTTCCCTGATGCTGGGGATGCTAATGCTCCCCAGGGACAGATGGACGCGACGGAGCTGTTGCGTGTGCTAGTTGGTTCTATCCAGCAGCTGGTTACTAGGGGTGAGCCTGTTAGGGAGAGGGAGGCAGTGCCTGAGGTGAGGGTTACAGCTGCGATGCGGAAGTTCAGGCGTATGGATCCGCTTACCTTTGTAGGAGATCCTGATCCTCTTATGGTGACAAAGTGGTTGGAGTTGACGACTCAAATTCTGAACATGTTGCGAATTGACAAGGATGAGGTACGAGTTTCTTTTGCCATGTTTCAGCTAAGGGGTGCTACTCACGCTTGGTGGAAGTATGCCAGGGGCACAGTGGGGGCCACATGGGCAGCTTTTCTGGGAGTGTTTCTCGAGAGATATTTCCCAGCTTTGAGGAGTGACTTATGCAGGGAGGAGTTCTATTCTCTTACCCAGGGGGCCATGGACATCATGCAGTATGAGTTTAGGTTTACGAGCTTGTCTCGATTTGCACCGGAGGTTAAGTGCACAGATGAGTTGCTTTCGATGAGGTTTGAGCGGGGTTTGAGGCCGGCGATTAAGGAGCGAGTGGCTGTGATGGGATATCGTGTGTTCAGACAGCTGGTGGAGGCAGCTGGGAAGGTTGAGACTGCTTTAGCTAAGACTCAAGCTTCAAGGGAGACCGAGACCTCATAGGGTGGGGCAGAGGCCCAAACAGGTGCCGCTCCAACAAGATGCAGAGGTCCTCTGGTTCTAGCTTCTACCCATGTGGACCACAATAGTTTTCAGCACCATCACCATCTGTGGCTTCGTCTGGGAGGCCGAAGCAGAGGCAGTTGACTTGTTTCTGATGCAGGTAACCTAGACATCATGCGGCAGATTGCTTACAGTCGAGACCATTCCAGGGTTTGGCAACAATATAGCCGGAGGGGAGGGAGCCACAAGTTTGTTATAGGTGTGGACAGTCCAGACATTTTCGTAGGAATTATCCTCAGGGAGGCAGTGCGCCGAGTAGAGAGGACACACCAGTGGGTTCGTATGTGCCAGGTTCAGCTGTGTACCGACAGCGGCCTTCTACAGTTCAGGTTTCCCGAATGACAAACAGGGGAACTTCAGTTCAGTCGGTGCGACAGCCGACAGTGCCGAGTATAGGTGGACATGACACAGTGGGATTTCCCCGAGTGTATTCTCTTGCAGCTCGCGGTTCATCTAGGGCACCAGTCGTACCGGAGGATGCTGATATGCCTTCAGCGAGCAGAGGTACTTTTTGGGTTGAATGCTTGGGGCCAGTTTCTTTGTTGCATCTGTTTGGGAGTTGGTGCTGGATCAGTGGGCGGTGTGCTGTGTTGAGGCAGTGGTTGGTGAGGTTGTGAGGTTGGGGTGTGTTGTAGATCCCGTGTCTTAAGATAGTTTGCCATTGTCTAGGATGCATGGCCTTGTTTGCCTATATCCTAGGAATGGTTTGGCTGACCACCTCGTGTGCCTGCGTTGGTTGCGATCGACAGTTTGTTATTTTAGCCTTATGTTGAATTTCATGGGCGAAATTCCTTTAAGGGGGGTAGAGTTGTGAGACCCTGACCCGTTTTCTTTTTTGGCCTTTTTGGACGCGCGTTATGTGTTTTCGTTGCAGCATGTTTTACTGCTTTTGATGCATGATCGGGCTTAGATATGCGTGCTGGGTAGGCTCCCGGGGTCGTGGGCCGTTGTGGTGAGATTCTCGAAAAATTTTAAAAAAAGTTATTTTTGAGGTCTATAAATATCTGGTGTTAGATATTTTTCATAAATATATTTTTGAAAATTTCTCCAGTAAGTTTCCCATTTTCTCTCTGCCTTCTCTCTGAGTTCTTAGGGGCCCGGGGCTCAATTTTCGACGATCAGACTGTGGATTCTTGGTATCGGCGTTATTGGTTACGCAACCATCCGGTTAGATTTTGATTTCAGCGAAGCTCGATTTTGCACGTGGGTCGAGGTGTCGAGTTTTAAACTCACCGAGGTAGGATTCTAGACCTGTGTGTAGTATAAGGGTGCTATGGGTAATCGGGTGTCTTTTTACCCGTTAGATCTCCGTAGATCTGACTTTGTATCAAAATGGGTTTTTTGGGTATAGAACTCGTTTTCGACAATTTTTGTTGATGAAATCGGGTGTTGGGGGTTTCTTTTGAGGTCTCGGTGTTAGGCCTAGACGTGTGAGTGTTCACGGTTGTTGAATCGGTGTTCGGAAGCTTCGATTCGGGGTTTGGAGAGCCAAACCCGTAGCTCGGAATCAAGTTCTACTGAGGTTCGGTCGACTGAACCATGGGGTTCGGTCGACTAAAGTTTGAAAATTAGGTTCGGTTGACTGGACCGAGGGGTTCGATCGACTGGACCGAGGGGTTCGGTCGACTGGACCATGTGTTTTGGCTTTTTATGGTTTTCCCGTAGGGTGTTCGGTCGACTGGAGGTGGGGTTCGGTCGACTGAACCTCTGGGCCGTGTTTCGGTGATTTTGTGGTTAGGTTTCGGTTTCTGATTGGCGCCCTACGGTAGTTAATTGACTGATATATAGGATTAGTCGATTTAAATACCTGTGGATTCCTTTTGGGGGTTTTGTTGGTCATGTGGTGGTTTTGGGGTTTATGTGGTAACCTCGTGGGTTTGTGTTGATGCCATCCTCGGGGATGATGAATTGGTGAGATGTGGGTGTTTGTTATACGTTGAGTATTTAGGCTCGTGATTCCCTTCGGGAAAGGGTCTTAGGTTGTGAAACCGTGAGGCTTTCAGGTTTTAGAGTCGGTCTTCGGGCTAGGCTTGGTTTGTGGGTTGTTAGTCGTTCCGAGTGAGTGGATGACGGGTGCGTGTGGCTCGTGAGTTGGTGTCGGGTTATGTGGCGAATGGCGTCGTGATGCAAGGTTTTATATGGTTGTATGCATTTATCACTATTTCTTTGTGCATAAAGTACGTGAGTGACATGGTTTGTTATCGTTATGTGTAACGTGTTTTATGCTTTAAAACCTAGAGTTTTATAGGCATGTGGATGTGGAACGTCGTGATAATATGTGGTTTATTCATTAAATCCTTGTTTAGGTTTGCATGGTTATGATATGGGATAGATGAAATTGTGATCCAGTAGATGTAAATCCTGGTTGATGATGCATGTGTTCGTGTGTGGATGTATGAGGTAGGCTGTGAGAGCCGGTGATTGAGGTAGGCTGTGAGAGCCGATGGATGAGGTAGGCTGCGAAAGCCGGTGGTTGACATAGGCTATGAAAGTTGGTGTTGAGGTAGGCTACGGGAGCCGGTATATGCGCTCTGTTGGCTAAAACGAGGTCCTGACAAGGCACTTGTGTGTTTGTGGTATCCGAAGGCTGAAATGAGTTCCTGAGGAGGCATGTGTTTCATGGATTGCATGTACTGCATTTTGGGACGGATAGACCAATTTTCTTAAAATTGTATTATCGGCCTACGTGAGTCGAAATACTGTATTAGCGGCCTGCGGGAGTCGTGATACTCGAATCATTTTCTTGGCTCTAATGAGTCGAATAAAAATGGTTTTTATCCTCGCTTTCCCTTGCATGTCAAAATGGTTTTCTAGCATTGGTGAGTCTTGATCTAAAATTGTTTTGAAACTATTTTTAATGGCTTGAAAGAGAGTCGAAAACTACACTTTGATTTTCCCAGCATGTTTTGTTTATATTGCATGCTTGTCTAGTTTCAGCTGACCCTTGGCTCACGGTGTGGGATAAATGTTTTAAGGTACCGATCACCCGCGCTGATTCGGGGTTGCTGGTTAGGAGCGGAAGCGTTATAGTCTTCTTTTGTTTCTTTTGTTACATGTACGTTGTAACATGTCTTTCGGACGTTGGAGCCATTTAATGTTGCCGTTTGGCGTTTATATACAATGCTTGTATGGTTTATTTTGAGAGTGTATTCTCGGGTTGGGTTGTTGTTGGTTGTTTATGGGTGTTTCACGTGGCCCGGAGTTTGGGACATGACAAAAGCGGCGCCCAACGCTGCCTTAGCAGTAGAGCCATTCCCAAGCAGGCTGCGGCAACACTGTTTTGAGCACAGCAGCAGTGCTTATCCATACAAAGTAGCTGATTCAGAAAAGAATTTTTGCAGCTCATCTTCAAAACAAGAGACTGAAACTCTTTAGAGTTTCAGATGGATTATAAAACTAGGATATATTTATCTTGTATTTAATTTTTTTTATATTAACTGCGTGAATGATATATATTGGTTTTATTTATCCTGTTAATTTAATTAATTCAAGTATTCGGTTTTAATTAAAATATTTTGTAATGAAAAATAAAATTAACTTTTTTTTTAATTTTAATTAAATGGAAAAACTTTAGATATTTTATTTTATTTTACAAACTATCACGTTTAAGATGATTTTTTTGAAAATCAAATATCTTGAAAAAACGTCGGAATTAATTCTGAATTTTGAATTAATTAAATAGAAAAATATTTAATCAAAATAAATTATTATTTTTCAAAAAATGTGGGACGATAAATAAAATAAATAAATGCCTTTAATCACTACCTTAGCTGAAAAGCTAAAAAAAAATGTGCATTTATTAAATTTTATTTATTACACATTTAAACACGAAAAGATAATAATAAATCAGAATCTTTGGAATCATGTATTCGGAAAGATATTTGATTCTTTCAGATCGTGTGACTTGTGAAATTAATAAATTTATTTTAATTAAATAAATTTTTATAACCCTAAAAAATATTTAAAAAATTTAAGTGGAAGAGGAAATTTATTCACAAATATATCCCGTAGTCTCTCCATCAGACATATTAATTATAGTATCGGGAGTACAAACCTCATTTAGAGATAATTCTAGATAATTGTTTGTGTAGATCATTTTTCCATCTGAAGGGTTCATTGCGAAGCGATTAATTTTGAATTAGGTGATGATTAACACTTAGCTGTATATTATAGTATTCTCTCCATTTGAGTCACTGCTATTATATACTGGATCGAAACTATATCAGCTATTTAATTTTACTTGGCAAGGTCAGATGCCTAGATAGTAAAATTAAAAGGAATTGGCATATCTGGTCTGATGATGGATTGTAGACGTCGACCCATCGTGATAAACTATTCTCAGGTTACCAGGTTGCTGACAAATTAATTTTAAAATGGTAGAGAAAATCAAATTAAAAAGAATTCAACCCATCATGTATTAATTATGATGATGTATTAAAATGTCTTTCAACCCACTCGCTTTAATACTTAAAGAAAATAAACTAATGGGACTGAATTTTATTGACTAAAAATATAACTTGGATTTAGCTTTTACTACAAATGGTATTCCTTCAATACCAGAAAATGTGTTAGTTTTTGAAAAAAGATTTTTCCTTCGAGCCGAAAGGCATAAAGAAGAAAAAGTTTTAGAAACAGGGAGACACGATTTTTAGGGTAGTTAGTGGGCTACGAACTGGTGTAAAAAAGCCAAAAGGTATATGTATTTACTACAACCAGACCTGTCACTTGAAAAAGCTATGTTTAGTATTTCTCAGAAGGCAGAACAAACAAGGTAATTTCTGTTCACTGGTTGTCAAAACATGTTTACCGGTGTTATCTACGGGTACTTGGTGTGTAGATACGGGAGCCACTAATCATGTCTGTAATTCGTTGCGGGGTTTCAGGAAATCCGACAACTTAGTGATGGGGAGATTTACTTACATATGGGCAATAATACAAAGGTAACAGCAGTTGCAATCGGAGATGTCACTCTCAATTTTGGTAGAGATCGGGTTTTAATATTGAGAGATTGTCTTTATGTACCTGCCATTAGAAGGAACTTAGTTTTCGTTTCTGAATTGGCTAAAGATGGATAGTTAGTTTATTTTAATAACTCTGTGGTTTTTAAGGATAATACACTGGTTATCTATTCTGGTATATTGGTGGATGATCTTTATATTATTACTCCAATCTCTCCTACACTGTAACTGACTGAAACGAATAATACATCTATATTACCATATAAGAGAAAGTTTCTTCTTTAATGAACCAAATATTTTTTTGGCACTTACGCTTGGGTCATATTAATCTAAAAAGGATAAATAGACTGGTAACAGATGGACTTTTGAGTTCATTGGAAGTGGATGCACTTCCAATCTGTGAATCTTACATAGAGGGTAAGATGACCAAGAGGCCCTTTTCGGCCAAAGACTATAGAGCTAAAGAACCGTTGGAGCTAGTTCATTCTGATGTGTGTGGTCCTATGACAAACTGGGTTAGAGGTGGCTTTGAGTACTTTGTTAGTTTCATTGATGACTACTCAAGTTATGGATACATTTTTCAGAAGCAACGTAAGTCTGAATGCTTTGAGAAATTCAAAGAATTCAAGGCAGAGTTAAAGAAGCGTCTAGGTAAAAGTATCAAATCACTATGATCCGACCGTGGTGGGGAATATCTCTTTGGAGAGTTTAAGAACTACTTGTCATCAGAGGGCATTATATCCTAGTTAACTGCACCTGGCACTCCATAGTAGAATGGTGTAGCGGAAAGAATGAATAAGACTCTTATAGAAATGGTAAAGTCCATGATGAGTTATTCAAGTTTACCCGATTCGTTTTGGGGACTCGCTTTAGAGACAGCGGCTTACGTTCTGAACTTGGTACCTTCTAAGTTAATTTCTTCTACTCCCACAGAATTGTGGATAGGACGTAAGCCTAGTCAGAAACACATTCGGACTTGAAAACCATTTTTGACTCACACGAGCCTTGAAATGATTCTTTTCTGTTACGACTCCCTCAGGTCATAAACATAGTTTAAAAATTAGTTTATCCATCTCGATATGCATTACATGCAATCCATGTATCTTCTCAGACTTTCACCAAAGGACAGCAGCCCCCGTATGCATCGTTAGCCAGAACTAACTTGTACGACCCATGCAATGCATGCCACCCATGCAACTTAACACATGCATCCCACACAACGCAACCCGTGCAACACACGTAACGCATGCAACCCGTGCAACACACACAGCACATGCATCTTCTCAAGCTTTCACCGAAGGACCAATATCTGCCCTATCTAATGCATTATCGACCAGAGTCAACATATATCTTCATGGATCTTTACGGACTTTCAATGAGGGACCACTATTCGCCCCACATATGCATCTTTACGGACTTTCACTGAGGGACCACTATCCGCCCCACATGTGATTCCATAACTAGGGTTTTAATGCATAATACCACGTACAACATTACGTTTCACAAACTACGTCACATGCTTCACATGAGACCCACATTACACGTACGGCATCAAAACCATACAATCCATCTATGTAATCTATACATAAAGAAACTAGAGTTATAAATGCACATAGCCATGTATAATTACACATCATGATGCCACATGTCATATAACCCGACATCCACTCACATGGACAACCAACAACCCACTGAACCAAAACCTAACCCGAAGGCCAACACCGCTCAAGCGCTCAAGCGCTCAACCACCGCTCGAGCAGTCCCCTACCGACATAACATGCCATAACCCTGCTCGAGTGCATAACCACCGCTTGAGCGGTCAACGCTGGGTGAAAAACCAAAGGAAGAAACAAAACCAAATCCCCACACGCAACAATGTACAAACCACCACAAGCACAACGGTGCACCAAAAACCCACATCTAACCACACACGTCACCCCCGAGGACGGCACCTAACAAACACCCAAGGCCACAACACGACCCCTGAAGCCACAACACAACCAATAGAACCCCAAAAAGAATCCAACAGTATTTTAGTAGACTAATCCCATATATCAATCAACTGAATATCGTTGGAAACCAATTGGAAACCAAGGATCCAACCACCAAAACACAAATGCCTAACACGGCTAACTAGAACCCACACACGCCCAACACAAGCCCACAACGCCCACATGCACCCAACACAAACCCACGACGTCCACAAGCGCCCAACACAAGCCCACAACACCCACACGCACCTAAAACAAACCCACGATGCCGCAAGGAACAAGAAACTTGGGAAAAAGCTCCATTAAGGGTGAAAAATAACCTTTTCCCAAACATTCAGCCAAAAACGGGTGAAAAATAGTTAAGAAATTTTGACATACCTTCACTCTTTTGATCATAAATTTTTCTACAAAAAGAATTTTATTGTGAGAGAGGTTTCATTGGAAAGAAGACTTCTGGGGCTTCCATTTTAGTACAAGAACGACCCAATTCCAAGTCTGGATGAGGGAGATATGATTGAAAGAAAATGGCCCTGCGCAGCTAGTCTGCTCGAGCTGACGTCGGGCACTCGAGCGAGCTACCACCCGAGAAAAACCCAAATTTTTCCTATTTTGAGTTCAAAGCCCCCAAAACTGTCAAACACTCATTATGATGCTTCAAAACACACATAAACCTACCAACTCGCATAAATTTAACACCCAGGGACATACACGAGCCCCAAACATCAAGAACCACCGAACGAAAAGCTTCAAAACCCGGTTCACCCAACTGAAACAACACAAAATGCCTTTTTAAACCAAAACCCGATCTTTTTGAAACATAAATCAATTTTTCATGCATTTTTAACCGGTAAAAACACACACAGTTACACGTAGCACCCTTATATGACATGAGAGTATAGGAACCTACCTCGTTGAGTCATAAACTCGATGCCTCGATCTACGTACAAAATTAAACTTTGTCAGAATAAAATTCTGTCTGGATTAACGCGTAATCCACCGTGCCAATAGCAAAGATCTGCTGTTGGATCGTCAAAAATCGAGCCCCGGGCCCTCGAGAAGTTAGAGAGAAGGCAGAGCATTTGGGTTGGTTCAAAAGCTAGAGAGAGGAAAGAAAAGATATTTTGAAGAAAAATATCTAAAGGAAGATATTTATAGGCTCGTCGAAAAGTATCTTCTTTTTTTTTAAAACTCGCATCACAGCACTTAAAGGCCTCGGGAACCTACCCCGCATGCATATCTAAATCGGGACTTGCATAAAAACACGTATAAACATGCAAAAACAAAAACGGTAAATGCGCGTCGAAAAACGCCAAAAAAGAAAATGGGTCAGGGTCTCACAGTGATGCTTAGGAAGGTTGCGGCCTGAAGTATTTTTAAAGAGATGGGTTCTTTCTTGGATTTTGAATCTAGTTCTTGGCATTGCAATTGCTTAGAAGCATCCTTGAGTGTAATTCCATATTTTCATCATTGGGGAGCATTCGAGACAGGTGTTTAAGATTCGACTTTATCAAATTGGGGTCTCTACAGATAGAGGTGATGAAGAGTATGAGAAAATCCTTTTGTGTGATCATGAAAGATTGTAGTGATGTTTTATAATGTCTATGAATTCAAAAATTCAAGTGTTATAAGGCCCTAAGGCCAAATTCTCATGCTTTTTAGATGATTGATTATGATGAATCTATTACTTAAAGGTTTTGGGATTATTTTCTTATTCAGTTCTATGTTTTTCCAAGGTCCTTGTACCTTTTTTTTCATGAAAATAGGTTTGGATGGGAGTTGGAACATCAAAACATAAAATTAAGTTGGCGCTAGACCGATCGATGGACCGATCGATGGACCGATCGAGCGGTCTTAGTGTGGCCTTGATTTCTCTTCTACAGGTTTGACATGCTGTGAGCAGCCTCTGACCAATTGATTTGTCTTCAGACCGATCGATTAGTTTGTTTCGCGGCCAATTTTGTTCATGTTTTAAAATCATCATATCTCTCTCATCTCAAATCCTCTTTGGGTCATTCTTGTCTCAAATTAAAGCCCTAGGGGTCTTCTTTCCAATGGTTTTATCCTCATCAAGATTCATTCTTTTTGTTGAAATGGTTATGACTAGAATAACAAGGGTATGTTGGTTTTCCTATCCGTTTTTTTGCACGTTTTTTCCTTAATGTTTTTTGAAAACATTATTTTTATCACCATTCGACCTTGTTCATTAAATCCCTCACCCCTTAGGCTATATTTATGAACCCTTCATTCTTGGATTTCTATGTTTTGGGTTTTGGGGTTTGATAGTGCTTTAAGAGTAATCCGAGTAATCCAACATGTTGCAAAAATAGTTCACCATGCTTTTAACAAAAGATGTGTAAACACTGCATTAACTTCAATGCATTAATCTCATAAATTATAAACAACTTTCTCATTTCACGAAGGTATGATTGTAATAACCCATACTCAAGATATGAATACAAAAGAAAGAACATCTCAAAAGAAACGAAATCTTGAACTTATTTTCGACAAGTAGAGCTAATCCAACCGTTTAACCTTCTAAAGCCCGAGACCCGGGATGGAGTAAGACCCACATATACATATATTGTAACCCTAATGTTGAGATTAAAAATTCAAATTTATAAGTCCAAGTCAATTTAAATCAAGGATTAGGACCGAAAAGTCAAGAAACGGATCTATGAGAATAATCCCAAAATTTTCTTGTAATAAAATAAAAGAAAATTATAATTTATAAAAAAAAAGGGGAGGGGGAAATTAAAGTGGCAGGCCAGCTAGGGAGTGTTGCCCAACTTGGTGGCTAAGTTTCATAAACCCAAGTTAGGTTGTGTGAACCAAGATTAGGTTCTTAAACCCATGGTTAAGAAAGCTTCTCAAGTAAGCTTCACCCACTAGCTTTGCCTATAAAAAGGATCCATCACACCACATTTTCCTCTTCTTATTTTCGGTTATAGTGAGGGGAGAGAGAGAGAGAGAGAGAGAGAGAGAGAGAAGAAGAAGAAGAAGAAGAAGAAAGAAGAACGAGGAAGAGGTAGCTTGGAGTTGGGAGGAATCCATGGAGTATTAAAGCTAAGTCCATGATCTTCATCACCAAAGAGCAACTTCTAACAAGGTAAGAGAGACCTTAATCCCTCTATTCTCACACACCTCCAACACCTCTCTCACCATTCTCAAACTTGAGTTTAAGATCATGAATCAAATCACAAAGTCAAAATTCATCATAATGAGATTTTGGGGACTATTTTGTATGAGTGGAGTGTTTTTGGGTTGTGCATGAGGTTTTCCATGAGTTTGATGACATCTCTAAGTTCTGGAGATTTGATATATGAGTACTCAAACCATGCATGCAAAGAAAATAAGCTAAAACATGACATGCACCATGCTAGGAAGCTAGAACACAACATGGCATGAGATTTGAGATTTGAGATTTTTAGCTCATTATCCTAATTTTTGAAAACTCATAACTAATATTTTTATACTATATTTTTCATCTAAAATTTATTTGAACTGATTTGAATGGATAAAACTCGAGATATGGCCTTTCTACCAAAATATGTCATTTTCAGACAAGTCTGTATTGTAGAGCCAAAAATCATATTTTAAAATATCAACTGAGCTTAGGTGTCTCATAAAAGTTGTAGCCAACATGTATATCTAGATACCCACCAAAACTGAGCCTCATTTGTTGAGTTTTGAATGGACAAATCACCTGTAAAAATCTTTGTTCATGTTTGGTGATTAAAAGAACTCTCTGTTGCATATTTTTGTGTGGATCAAAATCTCAATTTTTAATGATCTTTTTCGAAAGTGGTCTTCATGAAAACTATTAGGGACATTTCAGTTTGGATGCTGTCCAAATATTAGGTTAAAAAGCCTCAGCATGGTCCCCCAAATGATTTTTGAACTCTCCATATTCTCTATTAAAAATTAACCTCTACTGAGTGTTGAGACGCCTTCTGGCCTTTCTACTAAAATATGTCATTTCCAGACATGTCTGTATTACAGTGCTAAAAATTATATTTTAAAATATCAGTTGAGTTTAGTTTTCTTAATGAAAGTTGTAGCCAACATGTTTATCTAACTACCCACCAAAACTGAGTCTCTTTTGTTGAGTTTTGAATGGACAAATTATCTCTGAAAATCTCTGTTCTTGTTCAGTGATTAAAAGAACTCTCAGTCACATATTTTTGTGTGGATCAAAACCTCTATTTTTAGTGATCTTTTTCGAAAGTGTTCTTCATGAAAACTGTTAGGGACTTTTCAATATAGATGTTGTCCAAATATTAGGTTCAAAAGCCTTTGTATAGTCCCCTAAATGATTTTTTAACTCTCTGTACACTCTGTTAAAAATTAACCTCTACTGAGTGTTGTGACGCATTCGAAACACATTTGTTTAATCAAGTTATTTCTTCATTAATATCTTAAGAACTACTCTAATTCGTGAGATTTGTAGAGAACATGTTGAATTAAAGCATATTCAAAATTGAGTTTGATAGGACCTGCTTTGATACCCCAAACCCATGACCAATAGAGACCTATTTTTGTGTAAAATTCTAAGTGTTGCTAAACCGTTTTCACTTGCGAGAGCCAAATCACCTAACTGCCTTAGGATTGAGCCTTAGTATTCTTCATAAAAGTGTAAGAGAATATTTTTATCTAAATTGTGACCAAATACCATAGCCTAACTTGAGGTATAAGTTCCTCAAAAACCTACTGCAACTTGAAATTAAGTTGAATTTTTAAGAGAAAGTGGCAAAAACGGTTAAGTCCATAAGAAAGCGATGGCTTGAGAATGTGCTTAGCGTCTTTTAATCCTAAAAATGGGGTAACCATTATCCCTGAGATGATAGAAAATATTCAACAGTCCGAATCATTTTTGTACTTCATGTTCTAAAGGGGTAAGATTCTGTGTTAACAGTCAAGTTGTGTTTTACTTACTAGGCACGAAAGTTGTATTACCCGAGGGTCCAGCTTAGCTCATCATTGAAGGCTCGGTTCATACGCGTATAAGATAAGGTGAGAGTGCTTAGCCATTATCTTGAACATGAAATTATGTGAATGATTGTTTAAAATGCTTCGATGTGCATGCTTTGAACTACGACAAGTTTTGTTGAGTGATATCATGAACTATTGTTTCAAATGCCAAGATATTTTAATTTGAATGTGCCATCCATGATCTTTTGAAAAAGCTTGATGTTTTTACAAAAGTACTATCAATGTTGTGTTGTTGTTCCAAAGTGCTAAGTTACAAGGGTTTTCGGTTCTTTATATCCTGTTATGATGGAGGTTACCTAATTTTACATTTTTCATTTGTTCCTATAGGGGAGGTTTCCCGTTGAGCGGAGATTTCTCCCTTAAAAGATTTTGGGTTGAGTCCTAGGTTTTAGCACATACCACTCGTGCTTCGTGAAGAGTGGCCCTCATTCAATCATGTTACTATCTATGCATTGTGAATTGTGGTTACAGTATCATTGGAACTCTTGGTCGTGAGGTTGACGACTACTTGGACATTGTTGGGGTTTTGGTTTTTGTTACGAGAAAGTGGTTATTCATTAAATTGTAGTGGTTGAGCAAAGATAAATTTTCCCATACTGAGAAAGTTTTCTATAATCTGTGATATTTTTTTGTGATCTAGCAAATGCATTGATTTCTATGTTTTTGGGAAAAGTATGACGAACTATTTTCAGAAAGTATTTTCAGTTATCCTTAACTAATTAACTGTCTTTATTTTTATGATAAAGCTAACCGCACTCTCTTGTAACGACTGTGGTTACAGATAACAAGAACGGCTAGGAGTTGGTCCACCACAAGCGTTGTTAAGTAATTTTTGAAGTGGATGTCAGATGTTATTTTGGTCCTATTGTCTTTTGTTTAGTTTTTGTACTTAGTAAAACATCTTATGATGATAACTACGATTTTATTATATTAGAAGCAATGTATTCCCATGGGATGATGTATCCTAGGAAACTTATGTTTATCCCTTTTATGAAGGCTTGTGATTGCTTAGAAGTATATGTTTGGTTTCTTATTATTGTTTTTTTAAAGCTTTACCTTTTTCCCAAGGCTGCCGAGCCTGAGGCCTGATCATAGCCCACTACACAAGTCCAGGGCCTTGTGGGAGCAAGGTGTGACATCTTGGTAGCAGAGCTCTAGGTTATAGGTTCTGTTGACTTATTAGAGTGTGGTATGTGGTGGACCATAGGTTAAGTGCATCGTCTCACGGTCTGTTGAGTAGAGTGGTTTAGACCTAGGATTGTCATACCTTTGCCTTTGGGCGTCTAACTAATTGGCTTTGAGGACCATTTGGGAAACGCATTTTGTAGGCATAGGGTCCTAATTGGAAGTCTAAGTAAGTTATTAGATTAAGGGAGATGGCCCTTGTGTTGTTTAACCTTTTGTTAAGTGGTCTATTCCTTCCTTTATAATTCCCCTAGGTGGGACTCATATGTTGAGCCCTAATCCAAACCTTTCTTGTAATATGGTGAAGCATGGAGAATTCTGATGGAGTGTTATTCAATCCAAATCAGTATAATGAGGCACAACAAGAAGAGTCTCCACAAGTGGGACCAGTGGAACCTGACCTAACCGCTAGGATGTTGGAGGCGATTGCAAGGTTGACATAACAGAATGTGAGGTCGATCAGAATGCAAACTGAGAGGAATAGTAACTCCTTAATCAAGCAATTCAAGGACTTGGGTGCGAAAGAGTTCACGGGAACCCTTAGCCCCGCAAACGCAAAAAACTGGTTAAAGGATGCAGTTCATATTCTGGATAGGCTAAGGGTAAAAGAAGATGATAGGATCGACCTCATAGCTTTTTTGTTTAGGGGAGAAGTGTACCATTGGTGGAAAGGCACATAGCGATTATTAAAAATACCGATGCCAGGAGTTGAATCTCTCATACCCTAGAGGATTACATGAACTCATTTTGTGAGGACGTTCGACAAACAGTACAAGCCAATAACTGACAAGTACGAGAAGGATCAAGAATTCATCGATTTGGAGCAAGGTAGGATGACTATAGTAGAATACAAGATGAAGTTTGCAGAGTTATTATGATATGGCACCCAACTTATACCGATTGAAGCGACAAGGTGTAGAAGATTTAAAGAGAGATTGAGTTTTTTTATTAGAATAAGGTTGACGGTTCTCGAGATGAATAGCTATGCAAGTCTAGTGAACAAGGGGAAGATGATCGAGAAAGATGTGAAGGAGGGAGAAGAAAGACGGGAATACATCAAGAAGTGCAAGTTTGGGAATATCACGACAAGTAAGGTAGGGGGACAAGGTCCTAGGGGAGGTACCCCAAGGCCACCGGCTTTTCGAAGCTAGAGTTATCAATCAACTGTGCGGAATTCTAAACTAAAAGGGGATTGATTAAAAGAAGGAATCGTCTGAATGAGCAAAAGAGTAAAAAATGAATGGTTGCTTCAATTGTGGAGCCCTGACCATTTTAAGAAGGATTCTCCAAGGATCAACCACGGAATCATTTGCTATCATTGTGGTGAGCCATGGCACATAACTACTCAGTGCAGACATTTTGGGCTATTGGCACAATCATTTATAGGAACCAGAAGGATGGATGGGCTAACTAGGAGTGTGCAAGACAAAGGAAAATGACTAATGGAGGCCCCAAGGATTCCAGCATGGGTTTTTGCTATCACATGCCAAGATGCTTAGGTAACGCTTAATGTGGTGACAGGTACACTTATCACTTTTGATAAAGATTATTATATTCTAATAGACCCTGGATCAACACACTAGTTTGTATCCCACTGTGGCGTTGGGATTTAGGGGTTTTTAAAAATGTTTCAAAAATAAGGGATTTCAAAGATGTTTACAAAATATTTTAACACCTTGAAAAGCCAAATTTTGAAATTTTATTTTTGTTGAAAATAAAATCGCCACTTAGTTTTTGAGAAAAAAACTAAGAAAAACAAAAAATGACTACTGAACTTGAAAATATTAACTAGAGAAAAATGGTTCGAGGGCCAAGGTTCGAATCGGGGAAGGTGTTAGGCACCCCATTCGCCCAATCATAAGATTGGCCACTACTAATCATCATTGCTTCTTTAATAGAATTTCTTAAATACATGCAAATAAAGAAAATGTAGGCAAAGAGAGAACATCTAAATCAAATATTATTGAAACAACCTAAGTCCTAAGGCATGTAATTTCTAACTAAAGGATACATGGAACACACCCGCATGTAATATTATTGAAACAACCTAAACTAGCATGATTCAAATAAAAATATGCTAGAAATTGTTAAAATTATCTAAACACGAATTGTTAGCAAGAAATAAACTAAACTATCCTAAATATGATTTCAAAGTAACCAAAAACATGCATATTAAAACATAAATTTAGAGAAGCATTAATATGATGAATATTTAATACTAAATATAAAATAAAAGATGCATACAAAATCTATATAAAAAAGAGAGAGTTTACTAACAAAGAAACTAAAATAAAGGCCTTATAACAAAAGAGAATTTAAAGGTTTGAAGTAAAATAAAAAATAAGAAAAGATTTATAAAGATAATCATTCTAAAATGAAGAAGTTAGAAAATGTTATTAAACAAATAAAAAAGGAAATTTCACTATTTGCCCTTTAAAGGAGATAAAAGAAATAAAAGAAAAAGAGAACAAAAGAGAAGAAAATTACATTTAAAGAATGAAAATTAGACGAAAGACCTTTTTATGATTTTTGGGTTGAATGAAGAAAAGTAAGTGTTATGAAAAAGAAAATGAAGCTACAAAAAGAAAAAGAAAATGGAGCTTTTAAAAAAAAAATACTAACATTAAGAAAAAAGGAGTACTAAACTAATATTATAAGAAGAGAAAAGAAAATAAAAATGGTGCATTGAAAAGAAATTAAAACTAATTTTTGCAAGAAAAGAAAAGAAACTTTAAATACTAAAAAACATAACATTAAACTAATGCTTAAAAGAAAAGAACATCAAGTTAATATTACTAGAAAAGTAAAGGAAATAAAAATAAATACTAGTAAAATAAAATTAAACTAATGCTAGGAAGATAAACGGAATTAAAAACAACTATTTAACTTAAATATGAAATGTAGTATTAATTACTACATTCACATAAATGTAAGTGCATTATAATAACAATTAACAACATTATTAAGTTATAATTGCCAAAATATGTTATCACTAATTAATGATTTAATAAAAGAAAAAGAAAATATCAAATGTGTTAAGTGTGAATGTGAAGAAGTTAATAACTAAATAATGAACAAATTATATAAGAAAATTACATGAGGCAATTTAAATAATAAACAAAGTAAATTACATAAACAAAAGAGACATGCAAATCGAATTTGAAAGCTAACCCGATCACTCCAAAAGAGAGAGGATGGAGTTAGAAGGATTAGGGATCCAAACGAGATACCTAGATTGCTGGGAAATCCTCAAGTCAGGAATGTACTTTGATGATCTACTCCTCGGGTGGTGATCCAAGCAAGACTTCAATGTAGGCATCGGGTGTTTGAATCTCGGTATCTCGGCAGGGTTTCAGCGTCGGGGCACGGAATTGCTCGGTGTCTCGGCAGAGCTTCTCTCTCAAAACCTCTCACTCATTTTCTGTCGTTGAAAATGTACCAGAGGTATGGTATTTATAGAGTTCATCAGCCAATGAGTTGCTGCCACGTTTTGGGACATGTCAGGCCATTTGGAGTTAGCGGTCGCCATATTGTACATGGCGGTCGCCATGTTAAAAGAAGGTTCCAAAGGGTTCTATTGGCGGTCGCTATAATGCAAGTTGGCAGTCGCCAGGTTCAAGGCGGCGGTCGCCACTTTTGGCTAGGGTTTCCAAGAGATTTTATTGGCGGTCGCCACAATGAACATGGCGGTCTCCTTACTTGGACAACAAGTTTTGATGGTTCGACAAAATTTCTTTGATTTGAAGGTTTTGAGTTCAAAAACCGAGCTTGGATCACTTCCGAGGATTGAACTAAAGTGCCATTCCACCTGTTTTGATCATCAAATTCACCTAAGATTAGGCGGGGTCAAATTGGGGTGTCTACACCCACATTTTTATAACACAAGTAGAAGTTGTAAGGATGGAACCTCATGACTACATGATAACTATAGCTACACTTATGGGAGAAGAAGTAGTAATTGAAAGTGTATACAAGGATTGTATGTTGAAGATAAGAGATAAAGATATGTTGGTAGAATTGATGCCCTTGAATATGTCTCAGCTTGACCTAATTCTTGAGATGGACAGGTTGTCATCCTATCATGCGTCGTTAGATTATTTTGGAAAAAGAGTAATCTTTAGGATACCCGGGGAGAAGGAATTTGTATTCCAAGGGGATAAGGGTAGAACACCTATTTGTATCGTGTCGGCTATTAAGGCTTCAAAGATACTGAAAAAGGGTTACCAGGGGTTTTTGGCACACGTAGTGGACATAGTGATGGAAGAAAAGAAGCTTTCAGAGGTGCCAGTTGTTTGTGAGTTTTCAGACATTTTTCTAGAGGATTTATTAGGTTTACCCGAGATTGAGAAGTGGAGTTTACAGTCGACCTCTACCTGAGCACAACGCCCATATCTATTCCTTCCTATAGAATGCCGCTTGTTGAGTTACTAAAGTTGAAGGAACAATTGCAGGAATTATTAGACAAGAGATTCATCAGACCTAGTTTCTCACCATGGGGAGCACTTATACTATTGGTGAGAAAGAAGGATGGAACGCTGAGGATGTGTATAAACTATTGACGATTGAATAAAGTGGTCACTAGTATCCTTTGCTTGGGATAGACAACCTATTCGACCAGTTGCAAGGAGCTAGAATGTTCTCAAAGATAGACTTGAGGTTAGGATACCATCAATTGAAAGTGCGGCAATCAGATATACCCAAAACTGCTTTTAAGATTCGTTACATGTGAGACCCTGTATTGCCTTATTTTTGATATATGTAAATGATGACGTGTTTTTCTTCATGTTATGTATAGCATCGATGCATGGTTTATGCTTTGGCGTTATAGAACAGCATGTAGATGTGTTTTACACTTTCTCGGACCTTGTTTAGGCTTGTTTGGTTGGCCTTAGAATGCAAAACCGAGACCAAAAACCAGTAGCCTCAAACCCTGGGGTTTGGTCGACTGGGCTGCTATATTCGGTCGACTGAACAAGTTTTCTTGAGTTCGGTCGACTGAACCGGGAGGGTTCGATCGACTGAACTGTGGCGGTTCACGTTTTTCGAGGAGCTTCAGTTGACTGAACAACCTTTTTACTGAGCCTATATGTATTCTAGGGGCTGGAATGTTTGGAGAAAAGCTTCTTTCTTCATTTCCTCTGCCTTCTCTCTACATATTTGACATGCCCAAGCCTAGTTTTTGACGATCAGCTTCTGGATCCTTGCTATTCATGCTACTAGCTTTGTGTTCGGCCGATCAGATTTCTGCTCCGACGTGGTTCAGATTTTGAGGCTTTATGTTTCGACTCA
Organism: Heliamphora pulchella; assembly: GCA_032270985.1. Classification (NCBI taxonomy): domain Eukaryota; kingdom Viridiplantae; phylum Streptophyta; class Magnoliopsida; order Ericales; family Sarraceniaceae; genus Heliamphora; species Heliamphora pulchella. The sequence continues at coordinate 22,420 of JAULJZ010115518.1, forward strand.
CTGAGGTAGGATTCTAGACCTACTGCTGTTATGAAGGTGTTATATGCAGTTATATCTATTTTTACTGGGTAGAAAATGCATCAAATGCCATATTTTCTGTTTAAGCTTTGTTTTTTTGATAGAACACATGTTGATTGCTTTTCTTGGCTTATAGTACTTTACGACAGGTGATTGCGTGGTTTTTAAAGGATTTTCTTGAAACGGTAGAAAATGATGGTTTTTGACAGAAATCTCAACATTTTATGTTTTGGAGGTTTGGAGCTCGCCTTCGGGGTTGAGTCTCGATTTTGAAACGTTTTTTTAAAAATGGAGAAAAATATTTTAAAAATATTTTGTTGATCTCCATGTTGATGGATAGATCTGTATATACATGTATAATGTATATTTATGAAATGTTTTTCATAGTTAAGCTACGGTTCGATTTTTAGAAGATTCTCTAGATGTACCGGGATGATTGGTATTTGGCACGAGTTGCCCTCGGTGAATGTTTAGAAACGTGCGCAGAGTAGGTACCTTTGTTATCCTTCGGGGTAGTTCCCGTAAAGAAGGTCAGTTGGGTGCTCTTGTCCCTTGGGTTTTGGGCCCGTAAAGTTAGCATTTACGTCGTGGTGCTTCGTATAGAACTTGTGATTATCTATCTGGTCCCATGAGGCATAGGGTTTAGATAATGGACATGGATCTATAGTTGTTACCTCTCTCCCCTTATGACAAAGTCAGTACATAGGATGCTAATCTTCTTTTTCCATGATGGTATATTCTGTGAGGGAACAATATTTTTGATTACTGTTTTTCCTTAACTATGGTTGGTTATTTGCATGTGTTGCAACACCTGGTTTGAAGGATGAAAACATGGATTTTATGAAATAAAATCGTTTGGGAGACTGGTTTGGTCTGATGGGGAAAAGTTGTGGGTTTTGGATGGAAAACCTTTTGGGTTTGTGGTTGAGTACGCTCCCACTATTTGTGATTGCATATTTCCTGCTTTCTAGCTTTACTGTCTGTTTCTATTGGGCTTTGGCTCACAGGGTGCGAATGTTTTGTGCAAAACCTTTTTCAGGTGATGATGATATGGAAGGGGTGTAGCTTGGCGGTGCCTACGGTGGTGGAAGACTTTGTAGTTTTCCTTTTGGGTATGCCTGATCCTGAAGGCAGTTGTTGTATGCCATAAGGCGATATACTATATGCATGTTAGAACTGTATGATTTTCTTAATGAGAGATGTATCTTTTGGGTTTCCCCTTATTTCAACTGATGATTTTGATGATATAAAACTCTATTTTTATTAAAACTGGTGTTTGGTAGATTTTCACGTGACCCTGGATTTTGGGGCGTGACAACTTGGTATCAGAGCTCTGGGTTCGAATACCTAAGAGCCATGGAAAAAAGTATTTATGATCTGGTGGGGTTGATTGTGTATGCTTGCTTGCATGTATTTAAACGTTGGTTTATAACATGTTAATAGCTTTTTGACCATGATAGTTGTGTATATGTGGGTATGGAGGTTGAATCTCATGATTGATAAGTCTTTCCTTAGAGCGTTTGGAATAATAGATTTGGGAGCCAAGTTAGAAACGCGTTTGGCCGACGTGTTTTCTAGCAGGGAATCTGAATAGGTTATCCAAATGGACGAGTATGTCTTGTTAGTTCTCCTCGGTATGTGAGATGTGTTTTCATAACCTTACGTGGCTACGTGATAACATGTTTATGTGCGTTATGTGTTTCTGTTACTTAGTAACATGTTGTAGGAGAGCTTATTCTGTCTGTGTTGCTTCCTATAGAACTATGTCTACGTGGGGAGTGCGGGGACAGGGTCGTGGCCGAGGCCGTGGTCGAGGTCGTGCTTATGTTCAGGTTCCAAAGGAGGGAGACGTTTATGCCCCACAGGAACAAGTGGGTGGTGTTGACGTTGTCCAGGAGATGCTTGCCACTATACGAGCTATGGAAGAAGCGACCAGGGCTAGTGTACGGGTTCCAGAGCCAAGGGCTTCTGTGGCTATGAGGGAGTTTTGGTGATTGGATCCTCCAATCTTTGTTGCGAGTCGGACCCTAAAGTGGCTACTGAGTGGTTAGAAGTGACCACGTCGATCTTCGATACTCTAGATATTTAAGGGGATGCTTTGCGTGTGAAGTTGGCGGCGGTCCAACTGCGGGAAGATGCTAGAGAGTGGTGGAAGTTCACCAAGACCACTGTGGATGAGACGTGGGCTGCTTTCACGAGAGTCTTCTTAGAGAAGTATTTCCCAAGATCTTTAAGAGATACTTACCAGAGGAGTTCCGCTCCCTTGTTCAGGGGAATCTGTCTGTGGTCTAGTATAAGGCTAAGTTCACGAATCTGTTACGATTTGCACCAGAGATGGTATCGACAGAGGAGTTGCGTACTCAGAGGTTTGAGAGAGGACTTTGACCGGCTATCAAGGATAGGGTTGCAGCTCTGGATGTGGAGGTGTACATCAAGATGGTGGAAGCAGCTATCCGGGTAGAGAACTCGTTAGCAGATATCCGTAGGATTAGAGAGAGCGGGAGCCAACAGGGCAGTGGAGATGCACAGTTCCAGAGGCACAGGAAAAAGTGCCAAAGGTCGTCTAGACCTAGTTCTCATGTTGCCGGATCTTATCAGCCGTAGTCGTCTGCACCTACACTTTCAGTGGCATCGATAGGAAGGCCAGAGCAGAGAGGGTTGATTTGTTCTCGATGTGGACAGCTGGGGCATCGTTAATCTGAGTGCCCACAGAAGGGCCAGGTTTAGAGTTCAGCACCGAGTTAGTCACAGGTGAGAGACCAACTGATATGCTTTAAGTGTGGTCAGTCCGGGCACATCCACAGACACTGTCCTAGAGAGGGAAATGTCTAGGGTGCGACAGGAGCGCCAGCTGCTTCAGCTGTACAGAGGCGACAGGCTCTGTAGCAGCCTAGGGCCCAGATATCTAGATTTGCAGAGGGAGGTGCTTTAGCTCAGTCAGTGAGGTAGCCATCGACTCAGGGTTATGGTGGGCAGACTAGATTGCCACAGGCCAGGGCTTATGTTCTTGCTGATCGTAGTGCTTCCAAAGTACCCGTTACATCTGCTGTTATTGTTACACCAGCTATGTTCAGAGGTACTTTTCTAGTCTTTAGATCATGGGCTAGTGTTCTTATCGACATCGGAGCATCACATTTGTTTATATCATCTGTTTTTGCATCTTCTTTGTGGTTGGACATGGACTGGTTGGGTGGTACTATGAGCGTAGAGATCCCAGTCAGTGGGAATGTGATGTTGAGTCCTGTCTGTAGATCCTGCGTGTTGGAAGTTACCGGTCATTGTTTAGAGTTTGACTTTGTTATTCTAGACATGACCACGTTTGATGTCATCCTAGGGATGGACTGGCTGACTACCTACCGTGCCTATATAGATTGTGAGCGACGGTGAGTATCGATCTGTACGCTGGAGGGTGACTACTTCTACTTTGTCAGTGATTGGGATGAGGGCTTGGTGTCTGTACCAGGTGCTGTGCAAGTTCGAGGGAATTTGGGTTCTCTATTTTCTGCTCTCAGATTAGATGCGCCAGTTGATGTTTGAAGGGAGTTACCCACCGTGGTGTGTGACGATCCAGACATCTTTCCTGACGATCTATTTGAGTTGCCACTGAGCCGTGATGTGGAGTTCTCCATTGATCTTGTTTCAGGAACTGCTCCTATCACTATGCCATCTTATCGCTTTGCACCTGTTGAGTTGCGAGAACTCAAGGTGCAGCTACAGGAGTTGCTGGACAAAGGGTTTGTACGGTCGAGTACGTCGCCATGGGGAGCACCAGCCTTGTTCGTGAAGAAGAAGGATGGGTCATTGAGACTATGTATAGACTACAGGGAACTGAACCAGGTAATGGTGAAGAACAGGTATTCAATGCCGAGGATCGATGACTTGTTTGATCAGTTGAGAGGGTCCCGCTGCTTTTCGAAGATTAACTTGAGGTCAGGGTATCACTAGCTGAGGATTAGGGACGAGGACATAACGAAGATTGCCTTTCAGACTTGCTATGGTGACTACGAGTTTCTGGTTATGCCATTCGATTTGACGAACGCTCCAACTACATTTGTGGGTTTGATGAACCGTATCTTCCACCCTTATCTGGATAGTTTTGTGGTCGTGTTCGTGGATGATATTCTTGTCTATTCACCAATGAGAGAGATGCAGGAGGAGCATCTGCATGTTGTCCTACAGCTTCTGAGAGAACATTGCTTGTATGCGAAGTTCGAGAAGTGCGAGTTCTGGATGTCTGAGGTGTGATTCCTTAGGCACGTGGTTTCGAAGGATGAGGTATCAGTGGACTCGTCGAAGACTGATGCTGTGATGGATTGACAATGACTAAAGAATATTTTTGAGATCTGCTGTTTTCTGGATCTAGCGGGTTATTATTGGCGGTTCGTCAAGCACTTCACTAAGCTTGCATCATCGATAACGCGTCTGATGCGGAAGGGAGTCAATTTTGTGTGGAGTGAGCCCTATGAGTCAGCTTTCTAGGAGCTGAAGATGAGATTGACCAGTGCGCCAGTGTTGATTATTCCTGAGCGAGGTCTGGGTATACAGTGTATTGTGATGCGTCACTTGACGGTTTGGGCTGTGTGTTGATGCAAGGAGGTAAGGTTGTAGCATACGGCTCGCAACATCTAAAGACACACGAGAGGAATTACCCGACTCATGATCTGGAGTTGGCAGCTGTGGTCTTCGTTTTGAAGACATGGCGGTATTATCTATATGGTGAGTATTTCGAGGTTTTCTCTGATCACTAGAGTTTGAAATACTTGTTTTCACAGAAAGACCTAAATGTTCGCCAGCGACGATGGATGAAGTTGTTAGGAGACTACGACTTTGATTTATCGTACCATCCGAGGAAGGCAAATGTCGTAGCTGATGCGCTCAGCAGGAGATCTCATGGTTCATTAGCCTCTGTGGCTATACAGGAATGGGACATGCTCAAAACTTTTGGGGAGTTTGATTTGTGTCTCGAGGAGACAGCTGGAGGTGCAACTTTATATTCTGTAGCTTCATAGCCTGCATTGATTGCACGCGTGTTAGAGGCTCAGGGGACCGATGAGGAGGTTGAAATGATTTGGGACCGCATTGCTAGTGGGAAGAACACAGCAGGATGGACGGTGGGTTCAGACCAGAGTTTGAGGTTGGCAGTGCGTCTATTTATACTAGAGTCGTGTCGTGCTGAGGTGCTACATGAGTTTCATCATTCACATCTTGCAGTGCATCCAGGAGGCACGAAAATGTATCATGACTTGCGTCGTCAGTTCTAGCGGATGGGGATGAAGAAGGATGTGATCCAATTCGTTTCTCAATGCTTCACTTATTAGCAAGTAAAGGTGGAACACCAGAGACCTGTAGGATTGTTGCAGCCATTGCTTGTATTTGAGTGGAAGTGGGAGAATGTAACGATAGATTTTATATCAGGACTTCCATGCTCGCCGAAGGGACACGATGCTGATTGGGTTATAGTGGATAGGTTGACGAAGTCTGCGCACTTCCTCCCCATTCGAGTGAGAGATCCAGTAGACAGATTGAGTAGATTGTACATCCGGGAGATAGTCTGACTACACAGAGTACCTGTGACTATTGTTTCTGATCGAGACCCGTGCTTTACATCACGCTTTTGGCAGAGTCTTCAAGTGGCTTTGGGGATGACCTTGACTTCAAGTACAGCTTTTCATCCTCAAACCGGCGGTCAGTCTGAGAGGACCATTCAGATTTTGGAGGGACATGATGAGAGCTTGCGTGCTTGACTTTCGGGGTTCTTGAGAGGATCATCTATCAATAGCAGAGTTTGCATATAACAACAGCTATCAGTCCAGTATTGGGATGGCACCGTATGAGGCTTTGTATGGTAAACTGTGCAGATCACCTGTGTGTTGGACAGAGGTGGGAGAGATTAGTGTTTTGGGACCCGACTTAGCACGGGATACGACGGAGCAGATTGCCGTGATTCGTAAGCGTCTAGTGACAGCTCAGAGCCGCCAGAAGAGTTATACGGATCAGAGGAGGAGACCGTTAGAGTTTGCAGTGGGGGATCATGTGTTTTTGAAGGTCTCACCACATAGAGGGCTGATGAGATTTAGCCGTCGTGGGAAGCTATCACCACGTTTTATTGGACCCTTCGAAATCCTAGAAAGGATTGGGGTGGTAGCATACCGCCTGGCTTTGCCACCTCAGTTAGCATCTGTGTATAACGTCTTTCACGTTTCGATGCTTCAGAGGTATGAGCCTGATCTTTCTCATGTTCTGGATTGGACCGAGTTGTAGGTTGATGAGGATGTCACGTATGAGGAATGCCCAGTGAGGATTTTGGATACAAAGGAACAGGTGTTGCGGGGGAGAACGATTGCTTATGTCAAAGTTTAGTGGCTTCATCACGGGGTCGAGAAAGCGACTTGGGAGCTTGAGTCTAGGATGCGTGCTAGATACCCAAACCCGTTTACCTCGTGACCTTGTAGAGAACTTCGGGGGCAAAATTCCTTAAAGAGGGGGAGAGTTGTGAGACCTTGTATCGCCTTATTTTTTATATATGTAAATGATGACGTGTTTTCCTTCATGTTATGTATAGCATCGATGCATGGTTTATGCTTTGGCGTTGTAGAACAGCATGTAGATGTGTTTTACGCTTTCTCGGATCTTGTTTAGGCTTGTTTGGTTGGCCTTAGAATGCAAAACCGAGGCCAAAAACCAGTAGGCTCAAACCCTGGGGTTCGATCGATTGGGCTGCTATGTTCGGTCGATAGAACCGGGGGGTTCGGTCGACTGAACTGTGGCGGTTCACATTTTTCGAGGAGTTTCAGTCGACGAAAGTGGGCTCTTCAGTCGACTGAATAGCCTTTTTGCTGAGCCTATATGTATTCCAGGGGCTACAATGTTTGGAGAAAAGCTTCTTTCTTCATTTCCTCTGCTTTCTCTCTACATATTTGACATGCCTGACCTTAGTTTTTGACGATCAGCTTGTGGATCCTTGCTATTCACACTGCTAGCTTCGTGTTCGGCCGATTAGATTTCAGTTCTGACGTGGTTTAGATTTTGAGGCTTTGAGTTTCAACTCGCCGAGGTAGAATTCTAGACCTACTGCTGTTATGCGGGTGTTATATGCAGTTATATGTATTTTCATCGAGTAGAAAATGCATCAAATGTCATATTTTCTATTTAAGCCTTGTTTTTCTGATAGAAAGCATGTTGATCGCTTTTCTTGGTTTATAGTACTCTATGATAGGTGGTTGTGCGGTTTTCAAAGGATTTTCTTGAAAACGGTAGAAAATGATGGTTTTTTACAGAAATCTCAGCATTTTATGTTTTGGAGGTTTGGAGCTCACCTTCGGGGTTGAGTCTCGGGTTTTGAAACGTTTTTTTGAAAACAGGGAAAAATATTTTGAAAATATTTTGTTGATCTCCATGTTGATGGACGGATCTGTATATACATGTATAATGTATATTTGTGAAATATTTTTCGTAGTTGAGCTACGGTTCGGTTTTTAAAAGATTCTCTAGATCTACCGGGATGACGGGTATTTGGCACGAGTTGCCCTCGGTGAAAGTCCAAAAACGTGCGCAGAGTAGGTACCTTTGTTATCCTTCAAGGTAGTTCCCGTAAAGAAGGTTGGTTGGCTTCTCTTGTGCCTCAGGTTTTGGGCCCATAAAGTTAGTATTTATGTCGTGGTGCTTCGTATAAAACTTGTGATTATCTATCCGCTCCCATGAGGCATGGGGTTTAGATAATGGACATGGATCTTTAGTGGTTTCCTCTGTCCCCTTGTGACGGGGTCGGTACATAGAATGCTATTCTTCTTTTTTCACGATGGTACATTCCGTGAGGGAACAATGTTTTTGGTTACTTTTTTCCTTAACTATGGTTGGTTATTTGCATGTGTTGCAACACCTGGTTTGAAGGATAAAAACATGGGTTTTATGAAATAAAATCGTTTAGGTGACTGGTTTGGTCTGAAGGGGAAAACCTGTGGCTTTTGGATGGAAAACCTTTTGGGTTTGTGGTTGAGTACGCTCCCACTATTTGTGATTACATATTTTCTGCTTTACAGCTTTATTGTCTGTTTCTATTGGGCTTCGGCTCATGGGTGGAAATTTTCTGTACAAAACCATTTTCAGGTGACGATGATATGGATGAGGTGTAGCTTGGCGGTGCCTACGGTGGTGGAAGACTTTGTAGTTTTCCTATTAGGTATAGCTGATCCTGAAGGCAGTTGTTGTACGCCATAAGGCGATATACTGTATGCATGTTGGAACTGTATGATTTTCTTTATGAGAGATGTATCTTTTGGGTTTCCCCTTATTTGAACAGATGGTTTTGATGATATAAAACTCTATTTTTAGTAAAACTGGTGTTTGGTGGATTTTCACGTGACCCTAGATTTTGGGGCGTGACATTACAAGCATTATGAATTTGTTGTGATGCCTTTTGGGTTAACGAACGAGCCTGCAGTATTCTTGGACCTGATGAATTGGGTGTTTAGAAGTTTTCTAGACCAGTTCGTAATCATGTTCATAGATGATATTCTGAGATATTCTCGAAGTGAGGAGGAACATAGAAAATATTTGAGGATTTCTTCGCAGATCATGAGGAGACACAAATTGTATGCAAAATTTGGTAAGTGTGAATTTTGGTTAGATCAGGTAGTGTTTTTAGGTTATGTTATATCCGGAGAGGGAATTCAAGTGGACCCAAGGAAACTAGAAGCAGTAGTCAATTGGAAAAGGCTAACTAGCTGACAGAGATACATAGCTTTTTGGGGTTAGCTGGTTATTTCCAACGTTTTATCTGGGACTTTTCCCTGATTATGAAACCTTTTACTCAGTTGGCTAAGAAGAATGTGTAGTTTGAGTGGTCGTATCAATGTGAGTGGAGTTTTCAAGAGTTAAAGTCAAAATTGGTGTCAGCACTTCTGCTTACCCTTCCGTCACGCAACGAGGGCTTTGTTGTTAATAGCTACGCGTCACTCAAGATATGGAGACACTATTTATACAGCGTCCCTCTCGAGATCTTTATGGATCACCAGAGTTTGAAGTATATTTTCACTCAGAAATAGCTGAGCTTGAGGTAGAGGAGATGGATGGAGTTAATTAAGGAGTATGACTGCACGATTCACTATCATCCGGGGAAGGCTAACGTTGTGGCAGATGCCCTAAGTCAAAAATCATTAGGAAGTATAGCGCACCTTCGAGCAGCATGAGATGATAGTTTTTCTAAAATACGAAGATTAAAATTAACCTTGCTGTAGGAGAGAATGGAGGCCTATTAGCAACTCTTAGCATAAAGATAACGTTGTTAAACCTAACCCGAGCAGCTTAATTAGCAGATAATCAAGTAGACAAGATAAGAGCAGAAGCAAAGGCTAAAGGGAAGACAGAATTTGAAGTTTGGGATGATGTATTGTGGTTCGGCCATATATTGTATGTGCCCAACAACGAAGAGTTGAGGAGACAGATCTTAGATGAAGCACATTACTCAACGTATACCATGCACTCGGGAAGTGCGAAAATGTATAGAGATTTGAAGGAAAGATACAGTAGAATGGGATGAAATAGGATGTCGCGTCCTTCGTGGCAAGATGCTTAGTATGTCAACAAGTATGTCAACAAGTTAAGATTGAACACCAGAAGTCAGCAGGATTATTACAGCTATTACTAGTGCTTGAGTGGAAGTGGGAACACATTACCATAATTTTGTAACCAGACTACCTCAATCACCTAAGGGAAATGATGCTATTTGGGTAATTGTAGATAGGTTGATGAAGTGAGCTCACTATCTACCAATAAAAATGAAGTTTTCTATGGATCGATTCGCACGACTTTATATTGATTAAATTGTTTGGCTACACGGGATACCAATTTCTATAGCATCAGACAGAAATCCACGTTTTATGTCTAGGTTTTGGCCAAGTCTACAAGAAGCGTTGGGAACTACTCTAAAGTTTAGCACGACCTTTCATCTGCAGATTGACAGTCAATCGGAGAGGACAATCCAAACATTAGAAGATATGCTTAGTGCATACATTCTAGACTTTGCTAGAAGCTAGGAGAAACACTTGTCGCTGATTGAGTTCACATATACCAAAAGTTTAAAGTCAACCATAGAGATGGCCCCTTACGAAGCGTTGTATAACAGGAAATGTTGGAGCCAATTTGTGAGGAAGAAGTTGAAGAGAGGAAGTTGCTTAGACCTAAGGTAGTTCAAATCACCACTGACAAGATTAAGTTAATCCGAGAAAGATTGAAGCAATCCCATGACAGGCAGAAGAGTCATGCAGATAATCAGAGACACGACCAAGAGTTTGGAGTGGGAGACCATGTGTTCCTAAAAATATCGCTATGGAAGGGAGTGATGCGAATTGGGAAGAAAGGAAAATTGAGTCCTCGATACATTGGACCATGTAAAATCATCAAGAGAGTTGGAAGCATATCATATCAATTAGCCATAACACCAGAGATAACAAGACTGCACGAAGTATTCCACGTCTCGATGCTGAGGAATTACATGCCAAACCTTTCTCACGTGCTAACAACGCAGCCTATCGATCTAAAGCCCGACCTTACATATGAAGAGGAGCCAGAAAGAATTCTAGACAGGAAGGAACAAATTCTGTGAATAGAAAAGAAAGAGGAGGAAGTCACTTGGAGGAGGAAGTCAAGTGGGAGTGGGAAGAGGATATGCGAAAAAAGTATCCACATCTCTTCGAGCAAGGTATGTAAAATTCAAGGATGAGATTTCTTAAAGGAGGGTAGATTGTAATATCCCGTACTCGAGATACGAATAGAAAAGAAATAACATCTCAAAAGAAACGAAATCTCGAACATAATTTCGACAATTAGAGCCAACCCGGCCGTTTAACCTTCTCAAACCTAAGACCCGAGATGGAGTGAGACCCACTTATACATATATTATAACCCTAATGATACGATTAAAAATTAAAATTTATAAGTCCAAGTCAATTTAAATAAAGGGTGAGGCCCGAAATGTCAAGAAACGAACTTATGAGAATATTCCCGAAATTCTCTTGCAATAAAATGAAAGAAAATTAAAATTTATGAAAAGCGGGGAAATTAAAGTGGCCGGCCACCTAGGGAGTGGTGTCCAACTTCGTGGCAAAGTTTCGAAAACCGAAGTTAGGTTATGTGAACCAAGGTTAGGTTCTTAAACCAATGGTTAAGGAAGCTTCTCATGTAAGCTTCACCCACTAGCTTTGCCTATAAAAAAGGATCCATCACACCCCATTTTCTTCTTCTCATTTTTGGCTATAGTAAGGGGGAGAGAGAGAGAGAGAGAGAGAGAAGAAGAAGAAGAAGAAGAAGAAGAAGGAAGTGAAAGCTTGGAGTTGGGAGGAACCCATGGAGCATTAAACCTAAGTCTATGATCTTCATCACCAAGGAGTAACTTCTATCAAGATAAGAGAGACCTTAATCCCTCTGTTCTTACACACCACCAACACCCCTCTCCCCATTCTCAAACTTGAGTTTAAGATCATGAATCAAATCACAAGGTTAAAAGGAGTTATAGTGATATTTTAGAGACTGATTAGTATGAGTGGAGTGTTTTTGGGTTGTGCATGAGGTTTTCCAGGAGTTTCATGACATCTCTAAGTTCTGGAGTTTTGAAATATGTATATTCAAACCATGAATGCAAAGAAAATAAGCTAAAACATGACATGCACCATGCTAGGAGGCTAGAACACAACATGGCTTGATATTTGAGATTTTTAGCCATGTCCTGATTTTTGAAAAATGTTAACTAATTCTAGAAAAATGTTCTGAGTGTATGCTTTATGTCTAAAATTATATTTTTATGTTATTTTTCAGCTAAAATTTATTTGTACTGATTTGAATAGGTAAAACTCGAGATATGGCCTTTATACCAAAATATGTCATTTTCAGACCAGTCTATGTTGTTGTGCCAAACAACATATTTTAAAATGTCAACTGAGTTTAGGTGTCTTCATAAAAGGTTTATCTAACATGTTTATCTAGCTATTCACCAAAAATGGGCCTCTTTTGTTGAGTTTGGAATGAGCAAATTACCTCTAAAAGTCTATGTTCATGTTTAGTGATTAAAAGAACTCCCTGTCACATATTTTTGTGTGGATTAAAACCTCTATGTTTAATGATCTTTTTCAAAAGTAGTCTTCATGAAAAATGGTAGGGACATTTCAATCCAGATGTTGTCCGAATATTAAGAACAAAATCCTTTGTATGGTCCTCTAAATGGTTTTTGAACTCTCTATACTTTGCTAAAAATTAACCTCTAATGAGTATTGTGACGCCTTCTGAACACAATTTCTTAATCAAGCTATTTCTTCAATATTTGATTAAGAACTACCCTATGTACTCTTCATGAGACTTGTATAAGACATCTTGAATTAAGACATATGCAAAATTGAGCATGATAGGACTTGTTTTGATGCCCCAAATAGGAAACCAACAAAGACCCATTTTTTAGTAAAATTCTAAGTGTTACTAAACCATTTTCACTTGCGAGGGCCATATCACCTAGTTTCCTTAAGATTGAGCTTTAGTGTTCTTCATAAATGTTGTAGAGAATATTTCTATCTAAAGTTTGACAAAAAACCAGAACCTAACTTGAGGTATAAGTGCCTCAGAAACCTGCTGCAACTTGAAATTAAGTTGCTGAATTTTTAAGAGAAAGTGACGAAAATGGTTAAGTCCTTAAGCAAGCTAAGGTTTGAGCATGTGCTTTTTAGTCCAAAAAATGAGGTACCTGTGGTCCCTGAAACCATAGAAAACATTCAATGATCTGAATCATTTTAGTACTTCACGTTCTAAAGGGGTAGAATTTCGTGTTAACGGTTAAGTCGTGTTTTACTTGCTAGGCACGGAGGTTGTATTACCCGATGGTCCCCCTTAGCTCGTCTGTGAAGGCTCGGTTTATACGCGTATAAGATAAGGTGAAAGTGCTTAGCCATTATCTTGAACAACAATTTATGTGAATGATGCTTTAAAATGCTTTGATGCGTATGTTTTGAACTATGACAAGTTTTGTTGAATGATAACATGAACCATTGTTTCAAATGCCATGATATTTTAATTTGAATATGTTATCTATGATCTTTTGAAAAAGTATGATGTTTTATAAAAGTAATGCCAATGTTGTGTTGTTGTTCCAAAGTGCCTAGTAACAAGGGTTTTGGGCCATTTATATCCCGTTATGAGGGAGGTTACCCAACTATAGATTTTTTATTTTTCCCTATAGGGGAGATTTTTGCATTGAGCGGGGGTTTTTGCCTTAAAGGCTTTTGGGCTGAGTCCCAGGTTTTAGCATGTACCACTCGTGCTTGGTAAAGAGTGGGCATTCTATCATGTTGCTATTTGTGCATTGTGAATTGAGGTTACGGTACCGTCGGAACTCCTAGTCGTGAGGTTGACGACTACTTGAACACTATTGGGGTTTGGATTTTAGTTACAAGAAAGTTGTTATTCATTAAATTGTGGCGGTTGAGCTAAGATACATTTTGCTATACTAAAAAAGTTCTGTATAATTTGTGATATTTTTTTATGATCAAGCAAGTGCATCAGCTTCTATCTTATCGGGGAATGTATGATGAACAGTTTTCAGAAAGTGTTTTCAGTTATCTTTAACTAAGTAACTATCTTTTTCTATTCATGATAATACTAAGCACACTCTCTTGTAACCTTTGTGGTTGTAGATAATAGGAACGTCTAAGAATTGGTCCACACATGCATCCTCAAGTAGTTTTTGAAGCAGATGTCGGATGCCATTTTGGTTCTGTTGTTTTTTGTTATGTTTTTGTACTTGGTAAAACATCTTACAATGAGAACTAAGGTTTTGTTGTATTAGAAGCAATGTATGCCCTTGAGATGGTGTATCCCAGGAAACTTATCTGTAGGCCATTTTATGTAGGCTTGTGATTGCTTGGAAGTATATGTTTGGTCTCTTATTATTGTTTTTTTTAAAGCCTTGCCTTTTTCCCAAGGCTGCTGGGCTTGAGACAGGATCATACTCCACTAAACAGGTCGACAGCCTTGCGGGAGCGGGGTCTAATAACATGGTATCAGAACTCTAGGTTATAAGTTTTGTACACTTGTTAATGTGTGGTCTGTAGTGGACCGCAGGTTAAGTGAATCGTCTCGCAGTCTATCGAGTAGAGTGGTTTAGATCTCAGGTTATCATACCTTTGCCTTCGGGCATCTAACTAACTGGCTTTAATGTCCATTTGGAAAATGCGTTCCGCAAGCGTAGGGTCCTAATTGGAAGTCTAAGTAAGTTATCAGATTAAGGGAGATGGCCCTTGTGTTGTTAAACCTTCTATTAAGTGGTCTATTCCTACACTTATAATATCCCTAGGTTAGACTCATGTGTCGAGCCCTAATCCAAACCTTTTGTGTAATAGGGTGAAGCATGGAGAACTTGGACAGAGCCTCATTCAATCTGAATTAGTATAATGAGGCACAATAAGAAGAGTCTCCACAAGTGGGACAGGGGGAACCTGACCTAACCGCTAGGATGTTAGAGGTGATTGCAAGGTTGATAGAACAGAATGCGAGGTGGATCACAATGCAAGCTGAGAGGAATAGTAATTCCTTAATTAAACTGTCTCCAAATCAAAATTTGTAGATGCCAAACGATCAAAAGCAAACCCGATATATTCTCTCAAAGCTATATTAGAGTTGTACCTTATGAAATCTGGTTGGATTGATTTCGGTTGTGACAACAACGTTTAGCCTAGAAGCTTTCGCCATTGTAGACTTCAAGTTGAAGTTCCAAATCCAAGGTTTTTGCTGTATTCCCGAATGCTAGAACGCGTCTGTAGTGTCAGCAACCTTAGACGTCTTCTTCACAACCCTCTCTAGCCATCAAGAGAATACGTGGAAACCCTAGTAGTATATGATGTGTGTATGTGGCTAGGGTTGTATAACAGCATATAAATAAGCTACAACAGGGACCTGCAGAGTAAATATGACTTGAGCTCCCAAAATAATTATGAAACCCACCTTAACCCAGAAGTAATTTTATAAAAACATTAATTATAATTCATTTCACTAAATAATTAAAATTACACTCCCAGCCATGTTCTCAAAATTGAATATTCGAGCTACGGTTATTAAATGCTTATTTATTCTCCCTACATTAAAATTACAGATACCCACCGATTAAGTTAAATTACTAACAATTTTATTTAATCGGCTTCTTCAAAAAATTCTTAAACCCTTCCGCTTAACTTATTTGACTGTTTGATAATTAAATCCACCTGTAGTGTTTGCCTTGGTCAAAATTTATATGTTTCCTTAAGGGGGTATCATCAATCCCGATCTTTCGAGACGTGGATTTCATCAATAATTAATATTCACCATATAATTAATATCGTTATTCAACGCACCGGGATTATAGACCCGTAAAAGATCGCACCCTTTAACGAATCGAAGTAACGAATATTAAATATACATAAATAATTAATTATTTTGAAATTAAAAGCATAAGCACTCATAATAACTTTGGGTTGTGAATTAATTTATATAGTCAGTATAAAATTAATTATCCCAATGTAGTCCTGCTCAATACATATAAAATGTACTAGCACAGCGAGTAAGAATAATAGACGATACTATTATCTGTTCCCCATAACCATGATAGGTCTACTATAACTTTGTGCTACAGTCGCACCGATGGTTTGTCCAATTCCATCTAAATTGTGAATTAAAAACTTATATTCTACAAGAACTTTTAATTTGGTCTTCCGTGTGCAAGATAAATTTTGTATACCAGATTAAATACTATATAGAATAAAAGACATATATGCACAATATTAAAATAAAATGCATACATTATTCATTAAAATTCTCATAAAAAATAAAACAAATAATTTTATTAATAAATAAAATTAAATACTAAAACAAAAAAAAAACCCATAAGTTTTACTATACAATTTTGACAATCTTTCACTTATACTCAAAACTATGCTGTCATACATCTAACTCCAATACCCTCTACATAACTATCAAAAATCTTAACTGGTAGGCTCTTTGTAAAAGGATCTGCAAGGTTGTCTGCCGATGCAATCTTGGTCACAACAACATCACCCCTATACAATCTCTCGTATCAAGTGATATTTATACTCAGCGTGCTTCCCTTTCTGTGGGCTCTTGGTTCCTTTGAGTTGGAAATTGCTCTGCTATTGTCACAGTAAAGTGTAATAGCCGATTGTGGTGAAGGCATTACATTCAGATCCAATAGAAAGTTCCTGAGCAAAATAGCTTCCTTAGTTGCTTTAGAAGCTGGCACGTACTCGACCTCCATGGTGGAATCAGAAATACAAGACTGCTTGATACTTCTCAAACTAATGGCTCCACCATCCAAGGTAAACACATATCCCAAGGTAGATTTTTAGGAATCTTTATTTGATTGGAAATCCGAGTTCGTGTACCCCAAAGGTACTAGACTATCTGCTTAGTAAACCAACATATAATCGCTAGTCCTTTTCAGGTACTTGATTATATGTTTTATCATTATCCAATCCTCTTATCCTGAATTAGACTGATATCTTCTAACAATGCCAACAGAAAAACAGATGTCGGGTCTAGTGCATACTATAGCATACATGAGGCTTCCCACTGTCGAAACACAAAGAACTGCCATCATGTTCTCTATCTCATCAGGTATCTTAGAACACTAATCCTTGGATAGAGTGATCATATGTCTGAAAACGAAAAACACTTTCTTGGAATCCTATATGTTAAAACGAGCCAGGACGATATCATTATAACTAGCTTGTGATAAGCCTAACATCTTCTGTTTCTAATCTCGCATAAGCTTGATCCTAAAAATGTGACTGACTTCTCCCAAGTCTTTCAGATAGAACTGCTCGGATAACCATACATTAACCGAAGATAATACCACCACATTATTTCCGATGAGTACGATGTCATCCACATAAAGTACTAGAAATACTACCATGCTTCCATCATGCTTCTTGTACACATAGTGTAATAACCCAAACTCAAGAATACGAATAGAAAAGAAAGTATATCTCAAAAGATATGAAATCTCGAACCTAAGTTCGGTAAGAAGAACAGGTCCGACCGTTTAACCTTTTCGAGTCCAAGACTCGGGATAGAGTGAGAACCACACAAGCATATATGAAAACCCTAATATTGAGGATAAGAACTCAAAGTTTTACGCCCAAGTTGTTTAAGACGAGAGTAAAGCTCAAAAAGTCAAGAAACGAACCTATGTGAAAATACCCAAATTTTCTCTTATAATTAAATAAAGAAAATTATTTTGATATATATATATATATATACACTCAAGTGGCCAACAACCTAGGAGAATGTGCCAAACTTGGCTGCCAAGTTTTCTTAACCTAGGTTAGTGAAAAGCAACCCATGTTAACTAAACCTAATCATGGTTAGCAAAGCTTCCCAAGGAAACTTCCTACTTGACTTTTCTTTATAAAAAGAACCTACAACATCTATTCCTCCCCTTGGAAATTTCGTGCATATATATATATATATATATATATATATATATATATAGGGAGAGAGAGAGAGAGAGAGAGAGAGAGCTGACCAACAGAAATAGCATTTTGAATCTCAGCACACTTGGCAACAACCTCATCAGTGTCAATACCCTCCTCTGGTTCATCTTCTTCAATCAACCTGTCCTTATAACCATTGTTCCCAGACCCACTTAAAACCCTCACCTTTGACACCAAAAACCACTGAAACAAAGCAAACCCAATTCCTACCAAGGCAGCCACAGGGATCAGAATCTGCGTTAGGGTCTCACCCATCAAACCCATTTCAAAATCACTCACGAAAATCTGATTCTTTCTTGCAAATTATTCTCCTTTTGGAAACTACACCAGGAAATTAAAAATAATAGCGGGTTGTTCTGAAGTACATGTGGGATCTGAATTCTGAAACTGCAGATCCAGAGCATATAAATCTTTGGAGAGAGAGAGAGAGAGATATATATATATATATATTATTTATCCGAAACGTATATTTGTGAGACTTTGGTTTGCATTGGTGGCCTAGGAATTTTGGCATACAGGTTGGTTTGATTGACAGATGGGCCAGTCAAAACCAGTAGGTTTGATCCTCAGGTCGCCAGTCTTTATCCACAAGAGCTGGGCCCATTTTTTTTTTCTTTTCAGTATACTTTTATGATTAAATATATTTATTATTATTTTTATAATTATATAATTAAATATATTGTTTAATTATGATTGAATGTGTTTATTTTGTAAAATTTATTGAAATTGTTATCTATGTAAAAAAAAAGTTAATTTGATATTTATGTTTGTGGGTAACAAACTCAGTAAATTCTATATAATAAACGAATTCGAGCCCTAAAATTTATTTAAAAATTGAACCTATTAAATCTTTGTTTGGTTTAATAAAATAGAGTTTGGAATTGAATCATAATTTTATAGGAATATTCATTCGGTCGTTTGGTTTAACAAATAATAACAAAATGCCCATTCTATAATGAAATTGTCATTCATCATCTTATGAAAATTGTCATTCTTATGGTAATAGTCATTCTATTAGAAAATGCAATGAATTACCATTTTATTCTTTTTTTTTTTGAGAAAAAAAATACTCATAGCTTTTTTCTTATTTTGTAAAATCAAATATACTTCATAAACTAACGTCGCCTCACCACCACCACCACCACCACCACTCTCACCTCCTTCACCATCCCCTATCATCTCTTCAGACTAACTCCACCACTCTCACCTCTTTCACCATCCCCTATCACCTCTTCAGACTAACTCTCAACACCCAGACCCCTAGCTTCTGGGCCTAACCCCCAACTCTTAGACGGCGAATTCTTAACTCCCCAAATCCTTGGCCGATGTCCTCGCCCCTACCCCTAAACCACCATCCCTAAAATTCTTGAACCTTTGACACCTTGATTCCCCATTCGTGAACCCCTTAACACCTTGATCCCCTCGCCCTTGAAGGCCGTGAACCCCTTAACACCTTAATCCCCCGCCCTTGAACCCCATGACACCATGATCCCCCAAACCCCTTAATCCTAAACTCCAAAATCCTTGACCCTCCACCCTTTGGGCCTTGTTACATTGATTTTGAACTTTTGGACCACTGAAACTTCGAACCAAACCTCAACCCCTAACCCCTTGAACCCGTAGACCCTCGACCCTAGTTTCTAAACCTTAGACCCTAGTCCCCAAGTGCCTCCACCACCATTACCACCGCTACTTTCACTACCTTCTCTTCTACCACTACTAATATCATCATTATCATCACCACTACTACCACCTCACATATGAATTGTAATTTTTATAATAAAAAGTATTTTAATTATATTCACATTAGTATAATAATATTTTAGGTATCATTTTAACACGCTAGATATTAAAATTTAAATGATAATTTATTTTTAATTTGATTTCTATCTTTGTACCAAAAATTAAAATAGGAATTACCATTTCCTCTCATTTCATCATACTCATTTTAATATCAATTTTATTTTTATTTAAAATTATTTTAATAAACCAAACACTACTTTACAGCACATTTGTTGGGCAAAATGGATTGAAAATAAAAATAAAATGCCAATATTGTACTATCAAAACAAACAGAAAAATAGAAATTGTAAATGAAAGAACTTAAAATAAATTTTTACAAACAGTCACGAAAATCAAAATAAAGCAAATGATCGAGACTAGCTTTTGACGCTATTTTCTTAAGATAGATTCGTCCCCACAGTGGTGCTAATGGATTTCACGGACGTTAATCTCCTAGAATACAACGATCAACACCCGGAGAAGAAGCACTGCAATCTACAGGTACGGCGAACCGTTAAGTGCTTTGTACTCTCGGACTCTAGAATTTGTACACTTTTAATGCAATGTAGGAAAGAATATATGATGCCAAATTCGTGCATGATGAAGTGTTTAAATAGCCACTGAGGTGATTTTTCGCAAAAGTTACTGCACCTATTCAGAACTGGTACAACTTTTCATCGCCAGCGCTCAAACGCTCCACGAGCGCTCTGCGAGCGGCCTACTAGAGTTCAGGGGAGGCCTCTGGCACTCGAGCGGTCAACACTAGAGGGGTGGCGCTCGACCACTCCGGGAGTGCCTCGCGAGCACCCTATTCTAGTTCGTTTTCCACACATGGGCGGGAGCGCCTCACGAGCGCTCCATTTTGGAAAACGACCGTTGGGTATTTGATTTGACCCGTTGGGTTAACGGTAACCGAATTTTAAATTCAAATTTTAAAAATTTTATTTAAATAAAAAATTAAATAAATTTTCTTCAAAAAATATAAGGTACTCAGATCGGGTCGACCCATAACCCAGACCCGAGCCCGAGTTGGCCCGGCTCGACCTGTCGGTCGATCGAATGGCGACGCGCGTGTGTGAAATGGGTCGAACCCACGGTTAGGTAGGTCCTCTCTCGTCCACAAAACTGGGTACCCCCAATGGACCCCTTTAGTCCAGCTCTAGCTTATATATACCCACTAAGTTCCTCAAGAACTTCCAATGTGAGATTGAAGTTCATACTTCCATTAAACTCAACAAAACTCATGTTCAAGCGACGACTTTGAACATCGATTTCTCATTCACCTTTTATCGAATTTGGACAAATAAATATACGTCGTTCATCTCCTCGCAGAGGAGAGCACGTAGCATCTCGGACCCAAATCAAAAGACGGATGGGTCCCATATTTATTTTTGGCCCAAAGTTTGCTAAAAATAAGATTATTGAATTCGATTTTAACAATCCCCCACATGAATGAGAAATGGCTATAAAATCAATGCATATACAAATGCAAACACACAATAAAGAGTATGAGCGAAAATCTCCTGCATAGAGATAGATAGCTTGTGACTTTAAACCTTCCCTTATGAAAGTTTATCGAATTTACTAGCTAATCAGTGAACATAATGTCTTAAACTGTTCAGCCGTTTGTGTAAACCAAAACAATAGAAAATAACACAGGACATTTTCTGACACTGTTTGGTTCTCATGGTTGTGTTCATTTTGGTCCTGGACAACTTAATTTTCATGAGTGCTTTAGAGAAATTTAGCCTTATTATTCTCATAAAACCAGCCCAGTTCACACTCACAAAGGTGATTTCTTATTAAAAGTATCCTACAATACTCCACTTGA
Organism: Heliamphora pulchella; assembly: GCA_032270985.1. Classification (NCBI taxonomy): domain Eukaryota; kingdom Viridiplantae; phylum Streptophyta; class Magnoliopsida; order Ericales; family Sarraceniaceae; genus Heliamphora; species Heliamphora pulchella. The sequence goes on from JAULJZ010115518.1 coordinate 43,570, forward strand.
ATTTTTAAAATATAAGAATAATTAAAAACTTAGCTTATCCAGAACTCACTACAGGTATCACAGTATCATCTTAGAAATGGGTAGAAGGAATTACCTCTGCTGTGATTCTCCTGAGTCATTCACAACTTAGTTGTTCCTTTAAACTTAAACCTTGGGATCTCCAGTTAGCTAGGTTAGGTGTCTGTTACGACAACTCTTTAAGTTATAGGCTTTAAACCCATTCCCTTCGATGATCGACTAACTTGCTCTCTAGCTAAACCATTAGTTAGCGGATTCACGATGTTATCATTTGACTTTATATAGTCAATTGTGATAACTCCATTAAAGAGTAGTTGTTTTATGGTATTGTGTTTTCGACGTATATATCGAGACTTACCATTATAAATATTACTTTGTACCCTTTTAATTACCGATTGGCTGTTACAATAAATACAAATTGTCGGCACAGGTTTTGTTCACACTAGAATGTCCTCTAGGAATTGGCAAAGCCATTTTGCTTCTTCCCCTGCTTTATCTAAAGCAATAAACTCGGCTTCCATTGTGGACCTGGCGATACACGTTTGCTTGAAAGATTTTCAAGACACTGCTACACCAGCCAAAGTAAAGACATCCACTCATGGATTTTGAGTATTTGGTATCAGATATCCAATTCGCGTCGCAGAACCCTTCTACTACGCATGGATATCTCATATAGTGCAGTCCATAGTTAAGGGTGTATCTCAAATATCGTAGTACCCTAACTATTGTCGTCTAGTGATCTATCCTTGGGTTACTCGTGTATCTACTCTATTTATTGACAGCACACGCAATGTCCGAACGAGTACAATTAGTCTTGTACATTAAGCTGCCAATAATTTGAAAATACTCTAGTTGAGATATGCCATCTCAAGTATTATTTGCTATGTGGAAATTTAAGTCTATAAGTGTTCTCGCTGGATGATTATCACATTTCTTTAACTTTTTAAGAATTTTCTCAATATATTATAATTGAGACAACACATATTCTTCAAATGTCCTACAAATTTTAATTTTTAGTATAACATCTACAACATTAGATCTTTCATATCAAACTTACAGTTTAACATTCTCTTGGTAGTTTTAATCATATCTTGATTATTATCAATAATAAGCATATCGTCAACATAGAGACACACAATGATATATTTTTTTCTGTGTATTTGAAATAGACATATTTGTCATATTTATTTATTCTAAATCTATTTAACATCATTACGTTGTCAAATTTTTCATGCAATTATTTTAGAGCTTGCTTGAGACCGTACAAAAATCTAGCAAGCTTACACATTTGCCTTTCTTTCCTTGAAATTACAAAATCTTTCGGTTGTTCCATATATATTTTCTCATTCAGTTCTCCATTTAAAAATGTAGTTTTAACATCCATTTGATGTATCTCAAGATTGTACAAGGTTGTTATAACATTTAATATCCTTATTGATGTTATCCTTGTAACTAGAGAATATGTATCAAAATAGTCTACTCTTTCTTTTTACTTGTATCCTTTAATAACAAGTCTTGTTTTGTATCTATTTATTGAACCATCTGCTTTTATTTTTCTCTTCAATATCTATTTACATCCCAGAGATTTATTACCAGGTAGAAGCTTTGCCATCTCCCAAGTATGATTTTGCATGATGGATTAAATTTTACTATTGACAACCTCCTTCCAATAAGGTGCTTCAGGTGTGGACATAACTTCTTGAAAGCTTTGGGGCTCATTTTTTAACAAATAAGTTAAAAAATTTGAACCAAAAGATTTTGAAGTTTTGACCTTTTTACTGCGTTTGGATTCATCTTCATTTCTTTCTTGGTCTTGACTACTGCCTGTTGCAGTGTCATAAGTCCTTTTACGAAGACTTGATTCTCGTGTAGAATTACATAGAAAAAAATCTTCAAAAAATCACACGTTTCTTGATTCAATAATAGTATTCATGTGTATATTCTCAATTTCTAATTTATGTATCAAAAATCGATATGCACTGCTATTATTCGCATATCTAATAAATATACAGTAAATGATTTTTTATTCTATTTTTGTTCTTCTAGGAATAAGGACTGCCACCTTAGCCAAGCACCCCCATACTTTTAAGTATTTGTAAGACGGTTTACGATACTTCCACAATTCATATGGCATTTTATTTATTTTCTTGTGGGGTAGCTTGTTGAGAATATAATTCGCAGAAAGCAAAACGTTCCCCTACAAGTACTGAGGTAAACCGAAGCTTATTAATATGGCATTCATCATTCTCTTTAAGGTTCGATTTTTCTGTTTAACAACACTATTTTGCTGAGGTGGATAAGGTGCCTTAGTTTAGTGTAAAATACCATATTATAAACAAAACTCACCAAATGGTGATTCATATTCACCACCTCTATTACTTTAAAAAAAAAATTTATTTTCTTACCATATTGATTCTCAATTTCATTTTTATACCATATAAATATAGATAATGCATCATCTTTACTTCTCAATAAGTAAATATAACAATATCTTGTGTAATCATTTATAAAAGTAATAAAATATTTGTTATCACCTCTAGTTTGTACAAATTTTAAGTCACAAATATCACTGTGAATTAATTCTAGAGGTTTAATACTCATTTCAACTTAATGGAAAGAAAATTTAGCAAGTTTTGCTTCTACACAAATTTCACATTTATGATTTGGATCGATGTGAAATTTAGGCAAATAGTCATTGTTAATCAACCTACGTAAGGTATCATAATTAACATAACCTAACCTACCATACCACACATTAAATAACTCAAACATATAAACAGAAGATGTAGTTATCTTATTATTTGTAGGAAATACAGTAATTACATTTAGCTTGAAAAGTCCATCACTCGCATACCCATTTCCTACAAACATCCCACTCTTAGTGAGGATAACTTTATCTGACTCAAAGACTAACCTGAAACCCCTCTTACTCAATAATGATCCAGAAACTAAGTTCTTTCAAATATCCAGGACATGCAGTACACCATTGAGTGTCAGTTCCTTGCCAGACGTCATCTTCAGAATCACCTTTCTCAGGCCTTCAACCTTGGAAGTCGAAGAATTCCCCATAAAGAGTTATTCTCCATTCTCCATCGGCTGATAGGTCGTGAACATCCTCTTGTCTGAACACATGTAACGAGTAGCCTCAGCGTTTACCCACCACTCTCTTGGATTGCCGGCCAAGTTCACTTCAGACACAACAGTTGACAGGTTGATATCTGACACGTCACATGACAGATTCTCTACTTCTGTCATATTGGCTTAGGAAATTTTTTGCTTTTTGCCGGGGTTTTCCTAACTCTTTTGCTTACGGCAGTCTTTAACCAAGTGTCCTGACTTGTCACACACAGAGTATTTGCCTTTGAATTTTTTTGTGTCACCGCCTTTGGAACCTTGTGCAGAGAACTTTCTTTTTTTGTTGAATTTCTGCTCATGTTCCACCACATTGGCTTTAGACTCCAGGGAGGAATTTCTAATTTTTTTGTCAGAGACTCTGTTGTCTTCCTCGATCCTCAGTCTCACAATCAAGTTCTCAAGCCGCATCTCTTTGTGTTAGTGCTTAAGATAATTTTTGAACTCTTACTAAGATGGCGGCAATATTTCAATAATTGCAGCCACTTGAAATGAATTTCATGTAGGTTCAACTGGAGATCTTGAATTGCAGTCACTTATTAACATTCCTTCTGCATGAATTTCATGTAGGATCAATTGGAGATCTTGAACTTGACTGATTACCGTCTTGGAATCCACCATCTTGAAGTCTAGGAATCTACCGACAACTAACTTCTTCCTTCCGGCATCTACCGTTTTGTACTTTTTATTCAGGGATTTCCACAGCCCTTTTGCTATTTGGATTGGACTATGCACATTATACAATGTGTTGTCCAATTCGTTGAGGATGCAGTTCCAACAAAGAAAATCAACATATTTCCATGCGTCCACAGCGGCAATAACTTGTCTATCTGTCTCGTCCTCTTTCAAGTTAGGCGAATTTTCATGAAGAAGTTTTGCCAAGTTCAATGTCGTGAGATAAAACATCTTCTGTTGCCATCTCTTGAAATCAGAACCGCTGAATTTTTTTGGTTTTTCCCCGTGATTCACGGTTACAGTAAGAACAATCACGGGTACAAACGGCAAATTTGCAGGAGCAGTGACCATGACTGTAGTTCTAACACTGACATTTTCAGTGGCTATTTCTGTATAAACAAAAGATCAACACAGAATCAAACACGTATAAATTTAAAATAAGTATCTGGAATAACCAGAAACAATACTAAAGAAAAAATTAAAACTAGAAATAACACAATTTTGAAAACTAGAATAGAACATGATATAAATGAACCGAAAACAAAAACTGTAAACCAATAGTACAGTAAAGGTTTTTGCAGGAAACCCAAATCTATCTTAAAATTGTTAGAAAAAATGGATTGAAAATAAAAATAAAATGCCAATACTGTACTGTCAAAACAAACAGAAAAACAAAAAACTGTAAATAAAATAACTTAAAATAAATTTTTACAAACAGTCGCGAAAACCAAAATAAAACAGATGATCGAGGCTAGCGTTGGACGCTGTTTTCTTAAGATAGATTCGTCCCCCACAGTGGTGCTAATAGGCTTCACGGACGTCAATCTCCTAGAATTCAACAATCAACACCCGGAGAAGAAGCACTCCATTCTATGGGTACCGCGAACCGTTAAGTGCTTTGTACTTTCGGACTCTAGAACTTGCACATACTTTTAATGCTATGTAGGAGAGAATATATGATGCCAAATTCGCGCATGAGGATGTGTTTAAATAACCACTGAGGTGACTTTTCGCAAAAGTCACTACACCTGTTTAGAACTGGTGCAACTTTTCATCTTCAGCGCTCAAATGCTCCGCGAGCGTTCTACGAGCACCCTATACTGGAGTTCAGGGGGGGTCACTGGCACTCGAGCACTCAACGAGCGCTTAACACTAGAGGGGTGGCACTCGAGCGCCTCGCGAGCGCTCCATTTTGAAAAACGACGGTTGGGTTTTTTATTTGACCCGTTGGGTTAACGGTAATTGAATTTTAAATTCAAATTTCAAAAATTTTATTTAAATAAAAATTTAAATAAATTTTCTCCAAAAATATATAAGCTACTCAGATCGGGTCGACCCACAACCCAGACCCAAGCCCGAGCCCGACCCTGCTCAGCCGGTCAAACGGCAGCGACGGCGCACGTGTATGAAATGGGTCGAATCCACCATTAGATAGGTCATCTCCCGTCGACAAAATTAAATACCTCCAATTGACTCTCACCTTAGCCCAACTCTAACTTATATATACTCACTAAGTTCCTCAAGAACTTTCAAATGTGGGATTGAAGTTCACACTTCCATTAAACCCAATAAAACTCATGTTCAAGCGACGACCTTGAACATCGATTTATCATTCTCCTTTTATCGAATTTGAGCAAATAAATATACGGCGTTTATCTCCTCGCAGAGGAGAACGTGTAACACTCCAAACCCAACTCAAAAAACGGATGGGTTCCATATTTATTTGTGGCCCAAAATTTATCAAAAAATAAAATTATTAAATTCAATTTTAACGATATTATCGTACCCTCCATTGCTAGAGCACCACACGCATTCATCAAAACCTACGACTCAGACCCCATTTTTCAACAAACCTTCCTAGGCGTTTGACAAAACTTTTCATAAAGAGTTTTATTAGTTTTTCTTTTTTTACTTATTTTGTTTAGTTTATTTTTGTTTTTAGTAAAAAAATCATTATTTAATAAAATTATTATATTTTTCAACTCATCTTTTGAGATAAGCCAAAAAATTAAAAAAAAATTATCAAAATACTTAACAAGTTCAAAAAAAGTAAAAAATAAGTCAAAATAGGTCAATAAATCAAATTTAATATTACTTATTTTCATCTTTAATGAATTTTTTTCATCTTTCATTAAACTTTTTTTACTTGTGTGGTTTATCTCAACGAAGCGATTTGGAAAAGTAAAAAAATTTAGTCAAAAGATGAAGAAAGTTTAGAAAAGACAAAAAAAAAAAAATTTATGTAATTTTGCCCAATTAGAGCAAAGACTTTAAAAATGATTGTTTTTTAATCAATACGGAAAACAAATCAATAAAAATAAAAATAAGTTGTCTTTTAATTGAAACCAATTTATTTTTATCTTTAATTTTTTTTATTTATCTCTTTAGATTTTTTTGTAATTTTTCATTACGAGAGAAATTTTAAAATTATGAAAAAATTGAAATGAAGTTCAAAAAATACAAAAAAAATATAAGAAATTATTTAAAATAAAAACAAACATGGTCGTGCTTTATTTATATGGGTGTGGACGGGTTGAGTTACGATAGGGTGAAGAAAATTTTTTTAACCAACTCACTGTTAGTGGGTGATTATTTCTTCAACTTATCACAAATCTATTGATAATCAAAACAAACGAATTAGATGATTTTTTTGCTGTTTTAATCTAGGATTTAAGCAGTTTAGCAAGTTGGAAAAGTATAAATTTTTGAGATTATTTTTTTAAATTAGTTTCTAAAAAATAAAAAACCTATTGTAGTTTTTTAGAAAATACATTAACATGTCAAGTAAAAAACTAACTAAAAATATCAGCAATCATTCAACAACAATAATAATAATAATATAATTAAATATCTTTAACAATTACATTTATATTGCATATTTATTAAAAAAATTCACAATACATAAAATAGTGATTAAAATCATAAATATTTTAATTTATTCCTTATAAATTATAAAAATATATATAAATATAAATATGTGTATGGGATTGAAATTCATTGTATGCAGAAATGCAATAATTAACATATATTATAAGCAAATTGGATTGATGACAAGTTGAAAAAATATAAATTTATAGCCAACCCATCCTCCTTATTTTTACACTCAACCCATCTGATCCAACTTGCTCACTCATACACTCTACACGGGTTGGGTTGAGTTGGTGGGTTAGAGCAAATTGGCGGATTATTTGCACATTCCTAACAGAGCAAACTTCACTTTTACCTCCTGAAATGCTTTTCCCCGCTCAGTCTCTTCATGTTGAAATACTTTCTTGTTTCGAGCCAACCATATCGACCAAATAGTTGCATAGAGAAGACATACCCTAATTCTCTTAGCTAGCCTACCTCTTCTCTCTCCCTTTCACCAAACCAATAAATTAATGAGATTCCTAGGGCAAACCCAACTATGACCCCACCACTCCACTATGCCATACCACAACCTACAATGCCCAAAAGCACTCCAATAGTAAATGAGATGAAGACTCTATACCAAAATCATATGAAGCACACAAGTTATCGAGTTGTCGTTAGGGAGGATCTTCCATTTGCCAGTAGTTCTTTGGTGGGAATTCTATCAACAAGGGCCATTTATGTGAATAATTGAACTTTAAGTAGAATGAACTTCACCTAAACCTCCCCTACACACGACTTAGTTCTGTCCATTTCCAACTCAAGCCCTCTACTGAGTGACCTGATAGAGAAATAACCAGTGTTCACACCCTTTCCACCTTAGCTCATCTCTTCTATTCATGTTAAGCAGATGGTTGTTCAAAATTACCAACATATAGTCAAGGCTACTCTTTTCCCATTTGAAGAGCAGATGAAGTCTAAGAAACTGCCATTTGAAATGAAGTCTAAGGGGTTTTGCTACTGGGCACCCTGATACAAAAACTGGACAATATACTCCTTCTGCAATGAGAGCAGATGAAGTTTAAGGAACTGCCATTTCAGAGACTGCTCCCCAACCCAGCAATCCTCCTAAAACATGATATCAACACCATCCCCAATTCCAAGGCAACAATTGTCAAAAAACACATCTTTGAGAATCCCCATATTTGACCCCACTCTAACTATGTCCTCCCACATTACAAAGCCTTTAATGCCTTCATTCATTGTTGGCAGTCAATCTATAGAATGCCCATTTGTACTTGAGGCAGATGATCCTCCTTCACAGACTATCCTTCTCATTCTCAAACTTCCACCACCATTTAAGCAAATAGGTAGCATTCTTTACCCGTAGAGCAGTCATACCTAGCCATCCAGCCTCTTTGCTCTAAATGACTCTCTCTTAGCTCACCAGATGAATTTTCTTTTGGGACACTCATCATCTTCTCACATAAATCTCATCTGAATTCTTTCTAACTAATTAAGAACACTCATATCTTATACAAGGAGAGGTAGTAGACTGGTAAGTTAGAATTTCATATGATAATTATATAAAAGTATTCTATTTGTGAATTGTCACATCAAAGCTGAGGAGAAAATTTTCATAATTGGATGTTTGATTGACATAATATGGATAGATCACCAAGGGATAAGATATATATTTCATTGAATTGACAAGTAATTTATCATCCAACATGCCAATTCTCTTTGGATGAATTCTCAATATGTCAATTATCTTTGGATGAGTTCTTAATAATAAATATGGTCCTAAAATTCCTTTTCAACATATATAGCCATCATTGGTAATTACTAAATAGTTTAAAAATTAATAATTTTTATTTTGTTTTTTTATACTATTTTTTAGTCAAAAATCTTATTTGAATTAAAAATAAATTGTTTAGTAGATTAGCTTTTAAACTAGCTTTTAGAAATTGATTAATTGAATAAAAAATTTAACTTTTAATTTTTCTTGTTCAAATTAAACGTTATTATATATATTCTATATAGTTTAGTAGTTTAGTATAACAATCATATATAGTTAGCATTAATAGTAGATAAGTTATTCAGCTGAGAGTAATATTTTTTTTTAGAATATGATACAAATGAATGAAGTATTCTAAAAATTAGTATTTTAATTTAATTTAATTTTTTTAACTTTTTGACCAAATGTTTTATGTTGACTTTTAAAAAATTTTGGCCAAAAAAGCTAAGTACTTAATCAGGGCCACATTTATTGTGCTTTTCTAAGGTGCTAAATGGAAATTTATTGCATGTCTGGGTTCTAATTTTTATTGAAATATACAAGGTACTGTTTGAGCTATCTAAAAAGTTAGTTTTTTTAAACTAAAAAGTCAACTTTTAAGTTATACCATTTAATTAATCTGAAAAGTCACTATTTTTTTAATTTTTTTTAAAAAAAAGCTTACATACATCTCAAACACCCTAATTTTTTGGAGTAAAATGCCTATATACCCTCAATTAAAAAAGTCAACTCTACTTACAAAAAAATCGTGTCAATATTTTAAAAACAACTTAAAGTAAAAATTAATATTATATTAGACAATTTAATAAAAAGAAAAAAAGTAAAAAAAATACTATAATCTATAAACAAAATTATCCAAAACAATCTAATTTTTTTTCTCTTTTTAAAAAAAAACTAATCCTCTTAAAAATTAAGTTTTTTAGACATTCCAAGTATGCTCTAAATTTTTCTTTTTTTTTTCTAGAACAAAAAATGAATGAACAATCTATTAGAAAATTCATTCTGTTTGACTTTGTATTGACTTGGGATTTGAACTTGCTGATCCAACTGAGTTTTACAATCAATTTTAGATTGCTTAGAATGGAAGAAAAGGGCAAAAAAGTCAAAATGGTTCTGTCTTCTTGTTGGTGCTGTGAGGCTATAAGGGCTGGGTCTCAAAAAAATTAAAAAAATAAAAAAATAAAAAAATAAAATAATAAAATAAAATAAAATAAAAGAAAACAAACAGATAAGAGGCAATTACCATGTGACATTTTTAGGATAGAAAAAAATTTCACCCAGTTTAACCTACGAAGAAGTTCAAAGATATATAAAGACTCTCAAATCACATATTTATATGTAGAAACTACAAAAAAAAAAAAAAAAGTGGTAGGCTCAACAAAGTATATAAATATAAAGTTAAAGCATTTAGGCCCTCTTTGTTTGAGAAATTGGGAGAGGGAGAATTGATTAGGAAACAAGACTGACTCATTAATTTTTTTTTTGTTTTGTTTTTTTGGTATTGTTAGTCTTACTCTCCCACATTTGTATAGCAAGATTTCAACCAATAGTACGATAGGTGAGGAACTGTTAATTCTTCATTTGTGATATTTATAATATAAAGGGCTTTGATATTATCGATATTAGACTCCATAATACATTTTCTTCTTATTTAACAGTCATAAATAACTGTACAACTCTTATTTAATTTTTTAATCACATTTTAATTAAATATTAATTAAATTTCTCGCTATATAGATAATTTAATTCATAATCTCTTTGTATAAAAAATATGGAGAATTTTTAGTATTACTATCTCTTTTATTCAATTCAATTCAATCTGTTATAAAAAAAAACCTTCAAGTGTGAGTCCTAAATTAGATAAGGGAAGCCCTTCCCTAGGTCCCCAATTTAGATTTATTATAAATATATTTAAATTCTTCCCCTATTATAATCTTTAGACAATATTTCAAAAATGATAAATTTTGGAAATTATTTTTCTTTTGATATAGGGTTGAGGCCTCTTCCTTGCACTTAGTTTTAAGTATTTTTTTAAACTTACAACAATCATTAGTAAATTATTCTAAACTATCCAAATCTTTAATTATAAAATTACAAAGTTATTTAAAATTTTAAATTGCTAAATAATATGTTAGTCCGAGGGTTTTTTATATTGATTTTAATAATTTTTATAAATTTATTTTTTAAAAATAAATAAATTTAAAATGATAATATTTTATATTTTTAAAAAAAAATTGTAACATATTTTGAACATTTGAGTTGACACTTTTAGCCAAAAGAAATGACTCAACTCTCAAAAGAATTAAAACACTTAAGTATTCTTAAAAGAGAATATTTTGTGTTAAACCCAATTAAAAATTATGTCAAATACTTTTAAGGTAAATAATACTTGAAGCATATCAAGTGTGTCAATTCCTTTGAACAAATGGTTTGACACCCTAACAAATTTATAAAATTGCTTTCAGGTATTAAGAATTAGTGTCAACACAAATAAATTTTGTGTCAACACAAAAGAGTCGAAACGTTCAGGACTCAAAGTGAGTTGACACAAATAAGTTTTGTGTCAACACAAAAGTGGTTCATTACTTTTGGTATTCGGAACTTTGAGTCGACAAAATACCAAATATGTCGACACAAAAGAACCGAGACCACCTGCAAATTTCAGGTGTCGACACAAAATTGAAGATGAGTCAACACAAAAATTCCGAGCCTACCTGAAGAAATTTGGTGTTGACACCAAAGTCTAAATGTGTCGACATAAATATCCCAAGGCTTTCTGCAAAATTTAGTGTTGACACCAAAGGTAAAATAAGTCGACACAAATAATCTTGTTCCGAATGCTGAAGTTCAAATGAGTTGACACCAGATCCAAAAGTGTCGACATCGTTGTGTTGGTGAGGAAGTTTGCAGAATTTGTGTCGACATCTCAAAAGTATTGTGTCGACCCAATCACTTGAAGATCACTGCCCTAGACATTTTGTGTCAACACCAAAGGCTTTAGTAACGACACCTGCGACGCAGATTTAAATTCGCGACAGATTTCAACGGTTGAATATTTGGCATTTATTGCTTTTACCTATCTCCAACAGTTATGAATGCACAAGAATTTATATAATGAGTAACTTCTCAGAATTTAATCTAACTGAAGACTTTCAATCACTGTTCTATTACTTGAATCAAACTCAGAATCCTCAAGCTCACATTTATTGCTGAACTCCAGCTCTTGCTACTCATCTCTCTTTATCTTCTCATTTATTGTAAATCAATTTATGTAAAGAGAGTGAGTATTTCTCATTAATTTTTTCATTTATTGTATTCAATGGTGAGTCACCATTTTCCTTTAAGTGAGTGAGTGAATCTCATCAAAGAAGAGTTCGAAAGAGATTAGAAGTAAACAACAAATTATTTTCATAGGAACTTCTTGCTTTTGAATGTACCCGTAAATATTTGTTATCTCAAGCGAAATCTTAAAATTGTAAAGGCTTGAAATGCACCTGTGCAGCATTTTATATAGTGAAAATACTCAAAGGAAAATTTGAAGAGTGGATGTAGGCTTGGAAAAAGTCGAATCACTATAAATCCTTGGTGTTCAGTTCAATCTCTCTATTTCTAACCTTCTTAATATTTGCTTTATTTTAATCCTTATTTGTTTTGCTATATTTGTTTGCAATATTAAAAGATTTTTAAAAAATTTTTAAAAATTAATATTAATTTTTTAAGACCCAATTCAACCCCCCTCTTGGATTGCCTAGAACTAACATCATACATATAGAACATAAATAAAGCCATCTTGTAATTAGTCCTAATAAACTCACTTTTCTTGGAAAGATGAAAATAATTAAATTTAATTTGACTAGTTTTTGGCCAAATACAAAAGATGGAATAAAAAAGATTATTGCTTAAAAACTTATGATACAGAAACTTAACTGCAATCTTGATTTGTTATTTTGTAAATAAAATACAAGAAGGTATCTTGATGTATAAATAATATTATATTGTATCTAGTTTTTGTTGGTAAATTAAATTTTGTTGTAATATGATTAAAAATATATTTTGTCTACTTAAACTTTAATAATTAATTTTTTAAGAAATTTATATTATTAGATTCTATACTAGCCACAAATTAAAAACTCCCTTAGAACTTTGGAATTTTCAATCTTAAAGTATCAACTAAACTTACATAAAAAATATTAAGGCCTCAATTGGTAATTAGTTTAAAATTTTTTTTTTTATATTTTTGGCTAAAAAATTAAATTTGGTTCAAAGTTAGTTTGTTTGGTAACTTAACTTTTAAGCTAACTTTTTTAAAATTGATTATTTGGGTAAGAAATTAACTTTTTTTACTTTTTGTTCAAATTGGACAATTTTACATTTCTATATATTTGATAGTAATAATTATATGTAGATGATAGTATAGTAAATAAGTTATGCAATGAGATGTATTATTGTATTTTAAAAATGATTAGAATTTAAATAAAATATTTTAAGAGTTAGTATTTTAATTTACGTTTTTTGGCTTTTTAACTTTTTTATTTTTTTACCAAACGAACCGTGTTAGCTCTTTTTGCATTTTTAGCAAAAAAGACAAAAGGCTAAAGTTGTCAAACGGGCCCAAAAAATTACTCAAAAAAATGCTTTTTGTTTTTTACAAAAGTTGTATTGAAGGTTAAACAAAACAACATTGGAAATCAAAATGAATTGTACTTGTTTGGTTGAACTGTCCATACAATATTACACGTATACAATCTTGCAAGTTTCAATCAATGATGAGTATGAAGACTGATGACGGGTGGTTGTCAATTTATATAAGATTTATGTGTTCGATTCTAAAATCGACTTGCCACTTTTTCTTTTTTTTTTTGATTCGATGCCTTCAAATAAAAGAAAATATCTTATCGTCCCATTTTTCATTCTCAAACTCAAATTTATTTGACTATTTATTTGCTATTCTTTTTAAAAAGGTAAATTCTCTATCCCTTAAATGTATACTTGCATATATTTTAATGCGTTGACAGGTGCATATTTATGTCTCGGGATTCTTTTGTGTGTGTGTGTGTGTGTTTTTTTTTTTTAACTAAAATTACCATGTGAAATGTA
>JAULJZ010115519.1:0-32633 GCA_032270985.1 Heliamphora pulchella
TTGACCGGGCTAAACCCTGCAGGTGGATTTAATTATCCGGCGGTCAAATAAGTTAAGCGGAAGGACTTAAGGAATATCAAGATTCCGATTAAATTATCAGTAATTAAATTTAATTAGCGGGTTTTGGAAATCTTAACGTGGGGAGAAATGGTAAGCATTTAATAATAGGAGCTCAATGCTCTATGGTCTTTAGATTATGGGTCAGAGTGGAATTATTATTCTTTAGTGGTGTGAACTGTAATTCAGTATTTTATGAAAATTATAGAAACCGCTGCTGATTTTTCATAATTGCAGATACCGCTATGCGTCTTTCTTTTATTACAGAAACCGCTAGTAGGTGTTTGCGTTCCACTAGAAGTTTTACTCATAATTACTCCCCAGGTCCTTCCTGTAGTCATATATATACGCGGGTAGGCTGAACCAGTTTGAGATTGATAGAATTGGTAGTTCAGATATCTCATATATTATTATGATATTATTTTTGTCTTTCAAGAATTAAATATATCGGAGTTTTGCCGATACGAGTTCTCGGAGGATTGTAGTCCACACTACGTTCGAGAATCGCGTAAGGGAATACAGTAGAAGATCTGACTGGAGTTTCGACTCGGAATCAAGTCGTAGTTGAAGATGAGGTCTACAAGAGGTATTCTTCTAAATTAACTTTGGTAGTATGGGTTTTATTTTGACCGTTCTTCGTCAAAAGTTTTATCTGGAGCTCGTTTCGACGTTTGTCCGTCTAGTTAATTTTTTTCGATAATCATTTTTCAAAAACAAAGACCTTAGCAGTATTGCCTCCAACTTAGACGACGCTATTATCTGTTCTCCGTAACCAAGATAGGCCTACTAAAACTCTATGCCACAGTCGTACCGATGGTATGCCTATTTTTATTTAAACTGTGAACATAAAACTTATATTTTACAAGAACCTAAAATTTAGTCTTCTGTGTGCAAGCCGTACTCTACACACCAGATTAAATACTATACAAAATATTAGATATTCATGTATAACAATAAAGAAATGATACACATACATTACTCATAAAGATTCTCATAAAATAAAAAATTAATTTTATTAAAATAAAATTAAATACTAAAAATATAATTTTCAGTATACCAATCCTAGCAATCTCCTACTTATACTCAAAACCATGCTGCCTTATATCTGACTCACAAGCCCTTTATATGACTATCAAAAGTTTTAGCCAGTAAACTATTTGTAAATGATCTGCAAGGTTGTTTCCTGATGCAACTCTATGTCTGACTGATAATCTGAGTTTGTGTACCCCAAAGGTACTAGACTGTCTGCCTGGCAAACTAACATATAATCCTTAGTTCTTTTCAGGTACTTGATTATATTTTTTTACTGCAGTCCAATACTCCTGCCCTGGATTAGATTGATATCTGCTAATCATACCAATGGCAAAGCAAATGTCGGGTCTAGTGCAAAGCATAGCATACACGAGACTTCTTATTGTCGAGGCATAAGGAACCACCTTCATCTTCTCTATCTCATCTGGTGTCATAGGACACTGATCTTTGAATAGAATAATTCCATGTCTGAAAGGGAGAAACCCTTTTTTAGAATCTTACATGCTAAAACGAGTAAGGATATCATTGATATACTTTGCTTGTGATAAGCCCTACATCATTTGTATTCGATCTCGCATAAGCTTGATCCCAAGGATGTGACTGTCTTCTCGCAAGTTCTTTATATTGAACTGCCCAGATGGCCATACTTTAACCGTAGATAATGCCCCCACATCGTTTTCGATGAGAAAGATATCGTCTACATAAAGTATTAGGAAGATCACTACATTTTCATCACGCTTCTTGTTTATACAGGACTTATCCGAACTTTGATAAAAACTATAAGACTTAATAGTTTGATCAAACGGAGTGTTCCAAGACCTCGATGCTTGCTTAAGTCTATAAATAGATCTCTTTAGCTTACATAATATGTGTTCCTGACCCTTTGTAATGAATCCTCTATTTGTATCATATAGATACACTTATTAGGACTTCCATTAAGAAAAACTGTCTTGACATCTATTTGTCAGATTTCGTAATCGAAATGTGCGTCAAAGGACAACAATTCCGGATAGACTTAAGCATGACTACCGACGAAAAAGTTTCCTCATAATCGATCCCTTATTTCTGAGTGAACCCTTTAACAATAAGCTTAGTTTTAAAGTTTTCAGCCTTCCCATCTGCTCCTCTATTTTTCTTGTAGATCCACTTGCATCTAATAGATTTTATCTATTCTGGTGGTTCTACAAGTTCCCAGACTTGATTGGAATACATAGATTTTATCTCTAGATTCATAGCTCTTTGTCAAAGAACTACATTTTTATCTTGAACTACTTTATTGTAGTTACATGGCTCAGTATTTAGTTCTGTCGGGATCCTGTCAAAGGACTCTCCTAAGAACATTTACCTGTTAGGCTGATGAACAACCCTCCTACTACGACGAGGTACTACTTGCGTATGTATACTAGTAGTAACACGTTGTGCAAAATTTAAACCTTGTACATCAGCACCCTGTTCTTAATTTATACCTGTCCCAATAATCATCTCACTACGACGAGGTAATAGAATATTAGTGACTTGTTCTTCCGTTCTACGGGTATTTTCTCTCAGTTCTTCTAGAACAATAGTGCTTTAGGCCTATGGTTCATAATATAATCCTATTTCAAGAATCGGGTATTGGTGCTAACAATGACCTTTTGATCCTTAGAATTATAAAATAAACCACCCTTCGGTCTCTTAGGATACCCTATAAAGAAACAGATTTCTGTCCTCGGTTCTAACTTACTTGCGTTCCCTTTCAGCAATGCACTGGACACCCCCAAATCCGAATGTGTTTCAACTAGGCTTACGCCCGGTCCACAATTCTATGGAAGTAGAAGGTACTGACTTAAAAGGTACTATGTTTAGAATGTAAGCCGCTGTCTCTAAAGCGGGTCTCCAAAACGAATTGGGTAAACCTAAATAAATCATCATGCACCTTACCATCTCCATAAGAGTTCTATTCCTTTTTCCTGCTAAACCATTCTGCTGCGGAATGCCAGGTGCAGTCAATTGGGATGTAATCCTCTCTGATGACAAGTAGTCCTTAAACTCTCCAAAGAGGTATTCCCCACCACGGTCAGATCATAGTGATTTGATACTTTTATCTAGACGCTTCTCTACTTTTGCCTTGAATTCTTTGAATTTCTCAAAACAATCAGACTTACGGTGCATCAGGTAAATGTATACGTACCTTGAGTAGTTATCAATGAAACTGATGAAGTACTCAAATCCATCTCTAGCCCGGATTGTCATAGGATCACACACATCAGAATGAACCAGTTCCAATGGTTCTTTAGCACTATAGCCTTTGGCCGAAAAAGGCCTTTTGGTCATTTTACCTTCTATGCAAGATTTACAAACTGAAAGTATCTCCACTTTCAATGAACTCAAAAGTCCATTTGCTACCAGTCTATTTATCCTTTTTATATTAATATGACCCAAGCGTAAGTGCCAAAAAAATGTTTGGTTCATTAAAGAAGAAAATTTTCTCTTATATGGTAAATTAGATGTGTTATTCATCATTTCAGTCAGTTGCAGTATATGAGAGATTGGAGTAATAATATAAAGATTATCCACCAATGTACCAGAATAGATAACCCATTTATTATCCTTAATAACCACAGAGTTATTAAAATAAATCAAATATACGTCTTTAGCTAATCTAGAAACGAAAACTAAGTTCCTTCTGATGGCGGTACATAAAGACAATTTCTCAATATTAAAACCCGATCTCTACCAAAATTAAGAGTGATATCTCCTACTGCAACTGCTATTACCTTTGTATTATTATCCATATGCAGGTAAATCTCCACATCACTTAGTTATCGGATTTTTTAGAACCCATGCAAAGAATTATAGACATGATTAGTGGCTCCCGTATCTACCCACCAGGTACCGGTAGATAACACCGCTAAACATGTTTTCACAACCAGTGAACAGAAATTACCGTTGTTGTTTTGCATACTGAGAAATACTAGATATAGCTTTTTCTAGTGCCAGGTCTGGTTGCAGTGAAAACATCTGCCTTTTAACTTTTTTACACCAGTCTATGGCCCACTAACTACCCTGGAAACTGTGTTACCTTATTTTTGAACCTTTTCGTTCTTCATGCCTTTCAGCCGAGAGGAAGAACTCTTTTCAGGAACAAACACATTTCCTAGTATCGAAGGAATATCGTTAGTAGTTAAAACTATATCCAAGTAACATTTCCAATCAACAAAATTTGATCCCGTTAGTTAGTTTTTTTTAGTATTAAAGCTAGTGGATTAAAAGCTATTTTAATCTTGAAAATCAAATAATTAAAAAAATCATTAATTATGATGAGTAAAAGTTTGAATTTATTTTAATTTGGTTCCCTCTACCATTTTAAAATTAATTCATCAGCAGCCTAGTAACCTAAGAATAGCATGCTTCGATGGGAGGACGTCTACTATCTTTCATAAGACGAGATAGTCTAATTTTTTTTTAATTTTACTATCTAAGCAACTGACTATACCAAGTAAAATTAAATAGTTAACGTAGTTTCGATCCAGTATATAATAACAGCGACTTAGATAGAGATGATACTATTATATACAGCTAAGTGTTAACCATCATCTAATTCCAAATTAATCATTTCGCAATAAACTCTTCAGATGGAGAAGTGTTCAACACTAACAATTATTCAGAATTATTCATACAGGAGGTTTATACTGACGATACCGCAATTAGTCTGTCTGTTGGGGAGAAAGGCCTTATTGTCGACATGCAGGATTTAATTACATTACCTACAAACTGATAATGGAGACCGTGTGATTTATCTGTGAATAAATTTCCTCTCCCACTTAGATTTTTAAAATATTTTTTAGGATTATAAAAATTTGTTTAATTAAAATAAATTTATTAATTTTGAAAAATACACGATCTGAAAGAATCAAATATATTTCCATGTATACGATTCTAAACATTCTAATTTATCAAATCATATTTTCGTGTTTAAATGCGTAACAAATAAAATTTAATAAATGCACAGTTTTTCTTTCAGTTTCTCAGCTAAGGTATTGATAAAGGCATTTATTTGTTTTATTTTTTTCCACATTTTTTAAAAATAATAATTTATCACAATTAAATATTTTTCTATTTAATTAATTTAAAATTCAGAATTAATTCCCACGTTTTTTCAAGATATCCGATTTTATAAAAAATTATCTTAGACGTGATATTTTGTAAAAAAAAATAAAATATCTAAAGTGTTTTCATTTAATTAAAATTAATTAATTAAAAAAACTTAATTTTACTTTTTATTACAAAATATTTTAATTAAAACTGAATTTTAGAATTAATTAAATTAATAGGATAAATAAAACAGATATATAATAATCCACGCAGTTCATAAATTTATAAACATGATATGCATATATTCCGATTTTATGATCCAAGTGAAACACTGAAGTGTTTCAGTCTCCCAAAGAGAATCAGCTTTTTCAATCTCTATTCGCCTTTGATTGAGTGTCCTGATTGCATCTGATTTTCTGATACTATTTGATATATTAATATATATCAAATTAGTCACATATCTATCAGAAAAACAACACAAAGCAGCCCAGAGAGAGAAAATAGCTGGCCACCACCAGCCACAACCGGTGCCACCTTGCCGCCGCCTTCAGGCGGCTCCTGCCACCTCATCCGAACTCCGTTTTTTACGGGCTTTATATCGTTGAAAAGCTCTCGAAATATGAAATTTATATGTCAAAAAATTTGCTGGAAAATTTCCTGAAAAATAGCCGAAAAAATTGCCCGAGCAACAAAAAATGCTGCTGGCCTCAACAGCACTGCGCCGCCAACTTTCCAAGGCTTTTTCAATATCTCCCGTACTTCGTTTTTGATGTACTTTATATCAAAAGAGATCTCTCGAAATGTACTATTTTTCTATAAAAAAATTGCTCGAAAAAGTTCAAAAAATTACCAAAAAACCGCTTAGAACTGACTGGCGTCGCTCACCAATGCCGCCGCCTAGAACCGCCAACTTTTCGAGACCTTTTCGACCTCTTTCCGAACTCCATTTTTGACGTATTTTATATCGTTGAAAAGCTCTTAAAAATTAAAATCTTTTTGTCAAAACAATTGCTCGAAAACAGCCTGAAAAACTGTCTAGAAGCCACTGCTGTCGCCAGCCTGTTTGTCGCCTGTTTGGGTTGTGATTTTGGCCCAGTTTATTTTTTTAGTTTTTGATAGTATTTTGAGATATATTTTATTGCTATTTTATGTTTAAAAAATTATCCAAAAAATAATCTCAAAAATAGGCCGAAAAATCACAAAAATTGCCACCGAACCGCCGCTGATAAAGCCACCAGAACTGGGCTGTTTTGGTAATTTTTCTTTGTTATTTTTATGCTGTTTTTTATGCTGTTTTTTATTCATAAATAATGCAAAAAAAAAACTCACAAAAAAAATTCGTTTAAAACCATTAAAAACTTACCGCGATCTGTGGCCCGTTCAAACCGGAACCATCGCCTGTGCTGCCTCCGTTCTTCGTATTTTTGGACATGTTCTACCTATTCTTAAATAATCTAAACAGATATTTTAAAAATAAAAATTAGCTATTACATCGATACTATGTCCCAAAGGCTCGCATTCAATTTATCACAGTTAACTCCCGTGATTAGAAAAAATAATCATCATTCACAAATCATTCAATCAAATATGAATTAATAACGATCATAAAACTGGGATTATAACGCTTGTAAAACAGAGTTAACAATAGTTCTAAAACTAACCAACCCCGATAATCGAAAATGAAAAACAAAATGGCTTTGATACCAGTTGTTGGAGGTAAAATTGTAAAGATTTTTGTTTTTGCAAACGATTAACGGAAAAAACTACCTGAACAGACAAACGCCAAAATGGGCTCTAGGTAAAACTTTTGATGACGAACGATCAAAATAAAATTCGTGCATCCGAAGTTAATTTAGAATAATACCTTTTTACCGATTGAATCTTCAACTACGATTTGAATCCGAGTTGAAACTCCTGTTAGATCTTCTACTGTATTCCCTTATGCGATTGTTGAATATAATGTGGGCTATAATCCTCCGAGAACTCGTACTGGCAGAATCAGATAGTTTTAGTCTCAGAAGACAAGTTATGAAACCGGTTCAGCCTACCCGCATATTTATAGGGCTACAGTAGTGACTTAGGGAGTAATTATGAGTAAGACTTCTAGTGGAACACAAACAAGTATTAGTGGTTTCCGCAAATAAGCAAACCTCATAGCGGTATCTGCAATTATGAAAAATCAGCAGTGATTTTTACAATTTTCATAAAACACTAAAGAACTATAATTACACTCTGACCCATAGTCTCAAGACCATCTTGCATTGAGCTCCTATTATTAAATGCTTACCATTTCTCCCCACATTCAGAATCTCCATACTCGTCAATTAAATTTAATTACGGATAATTTAATTTAATCGGTATTTTGGTATTCCTTAAGCCATTTTACTTAACTTATTTGACCGTCGGATAATCAAATTTACTTGTAGAGTTTGACCCGGTCAAAACTTATAAACTTCCTTAAGGGGATATTGTCAATCCCGAATTTTCAGGACGTAGATTTCGTCAATAATTAATATTTGCCATCTAAATAATACCGTTATCCAATTCACCTGAAATATAGACCCATATAAGATCGTAACCTCTAATGAATCAAAATAATGAATATTAAATATATGCAAATCAATAATTATTTCAAGATTAAGAGAGTAAGCACTATTCATAATAACCTTGGTGTGTGAATTAATTTGTATAGTCAGCATAAAATTAATTACTCAAAATGTTCTGTTCAATACACACAAAGTATACTGGCACAGAGAGTTGGAACAATAGACGACGCTATTATCTGTTCACCGTAATCAAGACAGTCCTACTAAAACTCTGTGCCACAGTCGTACCAATGGTATGTCCATTTCCATCTAAACTGTGAGTATAAAACTTATATTTTGCAAGAACCTAAAATCTGATTTTCTGTGTGCAAGACGTACTCTACACACCAGATTAAATACTATACAGAATATTGGACATTCATGCATAACAATAAAGAAATGATACACATATATTACTCATACAAAATTCTAATAAAATAAAAAATTAATTTTATTAAAATAAAATTAAATACTAAAAACATGATTTTCAGTATATCAACCCTAACATTAAGCACCGATAACACGTGGGGGGAGAGCCCCCCATCTACTAGCGAGTCCCTTAAGGGAGAGTCTGGCCCCCATAAAGCCAACAATCCCCCCTAGAAACTACCCTCGGGAGACTCGAGCCTGCAACTTCCCTCTGATACCAATTGTTAGTCCTAGGCAACCCAAGAGGGGGGTGAATAGGATTTTAAAAATAATAATAACAATTTTAAAAACTTTTTTTAAATTATTAATTTCACAAGCAAATATAGCAAGTATATCAAGAACTAAAGTAATAAGAAAATTAAAGAGATAAGGAAGAGAGAAAATGAACCGAACACTAAGATTTATAATGGTTCGATTTCTTCCAAACCTACGTCCACTCCTCAAGACTCTCCTTGAGAATTTTTATTAAGAAAGAATACTTCACAGGCGGATTCAAAGTATTTTACAGCCTCAAAATGATTCTACAAAAATAATCCATGTTTTCTTCTAATCACTATTGAGCTCTTCTTTGAAGAGTATCACTCACTCACTCAAAGGATCAATGGTGACTTACCCTTAAGTACAATAAATATAGTATTAAATGAGATACTCACTCACCCTCTTTACAAATGATTGAAAATAAATGAATACAAAGAGATGAGATTCAGTTGGAGGAGTTAATGACCAATAAATGAAAACTTGAAGATTTGATCTCTTGATTCAAGCAATAGAACAGTAGATTTGAAGCTCTAGTTGTTTAAAGCTCTGAGAAGTAACTCCTTATATAGTCTCTTAAGAATTAGTGACCATTGGTGGTAGGTGGGAGTATTAACGAGCCAAAATTCATCAGTTGAACCCGGCGCTAGATTTGAATTTCCTTCGCAGGAGTCGACTCAATTCTATTTTGGGTTAACACAAATTTTCTAGGGCTTGATTCTTTAAATGAATGGGTCGACTCATATCTTCATTGGTGTCGACACAAATTTATGTATCCTTCTTACCCGCACAGTGGTGCCGACTCAAAATTATTAGTGTCGACTCCTTTAATACTTCAGATTTCTAAGAGAACCTTTTGGTGTCAACTAATGTTATTTTTGGTATCGACTACTTTTGTCTAGGAGGCTACTGGATTTATAGGGTCGACACATTTTTCATTTTGTGTCGACTCACAAAATTATAGGAAGTTTCAACTGTTTTGTGTCAATTTATTTTCGTTGTGGTGTCGACTCAAAAATCTACAGGAAGTCTCGGTTGTTTTGTGTCGACTCATCTTCGTTTTAGTGTCGACTCAAAGTACCCAAATGACTTGAGTCCTGAAGGGTTGGTGTCGACTCAAAATCTATTTGAGTCGACTGATCCAGTTGTAGTTAATCTTAGTTCTTTTGGGTCGACTCAATAGTCTCCTTGTGTTGACTTATTTAAGAGTTCCTGAAACATCTTAGACAAAACAAGTTAAGGTGCCGATTCAATTGCTCAAAGGTGTCAAAACACTTGGAAATATCAAGAGTTCTTTGTCTTAAGGTGTCGACTCAAATATCAATTTGGGTCGATACAAAATATTCTTTCTCAAGAATACTCAAGTATCAACCTATTTGAAAACTGAGTCAGCTCAAATGGCTAAAGATGTCAACTTATTTGTCATTTTGCGTCAACACTACCTTTTTAAAAATATTAAATAATATCTTTTTAAATTAATTTTATTTAGAAAATAAATTATTAAAAACATCAAAATCTAATTAAAAAAAATCTTGGGCTAACAATCTCCTATTTTTTTATGATTACAACATTTTCTATAAAACATTTAAAACGAATTTGAACAAGGGTTCTTCTCTTATCTCCATGTCTTAAACAAGATATGCAATCACAACAGCTAGGCATTCAATAACAGTGTAATACACATGTTTAAGAGAATTTTCATTTTAATTCAAAAACATTCCGAAATTCATTAAAATGTGTATCGATTCAACACAGGCTCAAGCATTTAAAGGTTTCGAAGTAGCAATTGAATCAACAAAATCTTATCTACGCTTCAAAAGAAGCATTCTGAATTTATTAATTCAAGCGTCTCAACAAGCATGTATATGTGCACTACAAAATCATTAAGACATTTAACATAGAGAGATTCAAAAAAAAATGATATGCTTAGTGCAAAAATGTGTCAAATATTCACAAGTACCAAATGTGCATCAAATACTCAATACCAAAACATAAGAAACATAGAACATGTTTAAGAAACAACATACACTCATCCATAACCATAAAAAATTAAGATATATTTTTGTTTCAACCAAACCACCACAGAGATTCAAAGTAACAAAAAAAATGTTTTGTTACATCTTTTCTTTCAATTAAGCAAAACATAACATAAAGAAAAGAAACTCTAACTTCAAAAGCTTTCACTTATTTTATGTTCTCCCATTTTGGAATCATCAAGGGGACACATCATTGATCATCCATGAATTGCTTGAACTTTTTTTTTATTTCTTCTTCTCCCATCTCTCATATGCGTTCCCTTTGAAGGAGAGAGCTCGTTCATCTTTTTTCTTAGCAGCTGCTATTGCTTCAAAAGTAGCTGCCAAAGCAAGATCTGCATCGCGCCTCAACTGTGCTGCTTTTTCTTCTTTGCTCTCCTTGGTCTTGAAGCCCATGCCTCCTTGATCCACTGCAGATGTTCTTCTACTTTTCTTAAATTGTTCTGAACAGTAATGACGACACCTTTGACGTACTCCTTTCTCAGTTGCTGAAGGATGGCATTGTTGCATTTGACAATTGAGACAGTGCCGTCATCCATAGTTTTACACAATGCTTGCCCAGCATCAGTAACATTTTCAACATCTCCTCTTAGAGCACAGTTGGTTCGGTCAAGGTGTTTAACTTTATCAGAAAGGAAAGATATGGAGCAGTTGAGGTCAAAGATGTCCTGGTCAACCTTGACTTAAAAGGATGCCTTAGATGTAGTCAATCCTTTAACAACGGCGAAAAGCTCAGTGAACTCAGCAGAAGGAGGACCAATAGAAGGAGTGGATGAAGATGAAACATAAGCAAGATGAGGAACCAGAGAAAAGATCAAGACTGGTGGTCCTAGGGAGATGTGGTTTAGGAGGATCAATGTCAATAGGAATAGGAGAGTTGGCATGTTCAAAAAGAGGAGTCCTATTAGAGGAAGGTGGAACAGAGGAGGGTGAGGCCAAAGTGCTACGACGGGTAGTCAAAACACCATCAACTTTGGCAATGCCCATCTGTTTTAAAGAAGATTGACAATACAGGTTATGCTTGGAAAAGGGAATACCCTTTTCAGATGATAGATCAACACCAAAGAACTGAAAAACTTTAGTTAAAAACATGGTATGGGGAAGGGATGAGTTGGACTTGGAGTGAGACTGCAACATGTCAAAAAAAAAAAAAAAATCAAGATTAAGTGGTTTCATTTCAAAAATTCACCGCATCACAAAGATTTGCATGAATGTGGCATCATCAAAATTTTCCATTTAGGGCGGAAAAATATGATTGACCATATGGTGCAGAATACGCATCTTGAGCTTCAAAGAGTTGGCTTCTAAGGGTTTTGAGGGATCAACATCCTCAACCTCAAAATATTTTTTCACGGCATCGTGAAAAGAGAAACCTTTGATGGTTCTCTTGTTCGCTTTGCACGAAATAAATAGTTCTCCCTCAGGAATACCAAGAATTTCATTCAAAATTCTAGGAGTCAATTTAATTTCTATACCATTCACCCAAGTGGTGATTGTGTTGTCAGGAGTGATGGAGATATGAAAATGGGCATAAAAAAGTTTGATTAAAGTTAGGTAATGAGGGTCACGAGTTTGAAGTAGATTTACCAAACCAAATTTTAAGAACCACTCGGTAAATTTCATTTCAATCGAATCAAAGTATTGAAAATCAATGGAACAACCAGGGATTACCTTTCGATTCACGAATGACTAGAAGTACAAGTTCTTGTACTTGGGGTGTAACGATCCGGTTAGGATCTTAGTTGTAGCAACTTGATTGATAATGACCCTTGTAAAGACCCAACCCAAACCCTAAGTATTAGTGACGGATAACCCACGAGACCATAGAACATGAAAGAGGTTCGAAACCCTAACTCGACTCGAAAACCCTAAATTCGATCCAGAAATCCTAAAAAGGTTCAGAACTCAAGTAATAAGACCTTAACACCCAGAGAACCTCCAAACATTCCAAATTAAGTGAATAATATGAAATGTAAGATTAAAAATAAAATATTCTCATAATTATGGTAAAATGATCATTTTTCCCCTAATACACCAAAAAGTCTTAAAAATTTAAAATTTAACACATGGACACTATAAATCAAATATTTAAATACAATTAAGTAGTAAAAGATAAAATAACATCAAAAATGACACAAACACCCCTTAGTGACTGGTTTTCCTTGGGAGTTGTGCTAAAAAAGTAGCTTTTTGCTTTTTATAACTTAAAAAGATAAGAAAAAGTGTCAAATAAGACATTATAATAATCCAAGGCTTGTTGAACAAGTAATATACATAATAATATGGTATTATAGGCTAACAAAAGCAAACAAATCATTATTGAAATTCTTACACACTAAAATAAGTCAAAAAATTATATTTTGTTAAACTAGCTTAATTTAACTTAAAAGACTACATCTATTTAATAAATTATTATGAAAATTATGATAATTCATGAAAATACTAAAATCATCATAAACTTACTAAAATGATGAATTTTAGTATAAAAAAATACCAAAAAGATACATCAAATTAATTTTTGAGGCATTTTCTTACACAAAATGACACGCAAACCTAGAATAAGCCCCTAATTAATACAAAATTTAGCCTTATTGACTTCCAAACACCCCCTTCCAAAATACCTACCACCAAATCTGAAATATATCTCTCAAAAGTTAGTCCAAGTCATATCACCCATGTGAAGGGAAAGAAAAAGGATTTAAAAATCATCATTTTGTTCCCTAAGCCCTTGCCTATATAAACAAGCCAAACACCACCCTATTCCTCCATATATTTCGGTCAAGAGAGGAAGGGAGTTCATATTTTTCATTGTTCTTGAGAGTTATGTAAGTTGAGAAAAGAAAGAAAAAGAAAAAGAAGCAGGGTTCAAGGAAGAAAGGTCTTTGGAGACCATAGTTAAAAAGGCGAAGTCCTCTAGCCATCCACCATTCTTTAAACTCTTAAATAAGTAAGTAAAATTTCTAAATCTTGTATTTAATATCACCCAAAATATCTCTCAATTCATCTCTTTAAACACCTCAAAAATTGAGAACTAAAAACAAACCGAAAAGGCGTCGTAGTAACAAACTAGGGACTGTTATGTTTTTGAATGCTATGAGGTATGGTTATGTATTGTTATTCTTGGGTTTGATGACTTAAAAGGGTTCTAGAATCTTGATATTCATGCATAAAACACAAGCATGCAAAGAAATGGGACAAAACCTTAACTTATCATAAGCAGGAGACTTAAACATATAAGGACCTGATTTTTTAGTAACTTAATGTTTCTGCCCTGATCTTTGGAACTCCCTAACTCAAAGTAGAAAATTGATCTAAGCATTTTCTTTATGTCCATATTTAGCTGTTTTTGTTATCTTTCATTCCAAGTTGGTTTGAACTCATTTGAGTGAGTAGAACTCTAGATATTACAATTCTACCAAAGTGTGTTGTTTTTAGACCAATCGACAATACAGACCTAGAAACCCCAGTTTACAATGAGATCCGAACTTGGGCCAAAACATAAAGGTTGTAGGTAACTTGTATATCTAACAACCCACCAAAAAGAAAGCCAAAATATTGAGGCTTGATAGGTCATAACCCCTTTAAAACTCTCTGTTGTGGTTTAGCCATTAAAGGATACTTCTGTCACATATTTTTGTATAACCAAAACTAATATTTTTAGTGATCTACTCCAAATGTGGCATGAATATTGTAGGTAACATATTGAACTTCCTGTTATTCAAAAATCAGACCTAGATACCTCGAAAAAGTCTCTAAAATTTGTTTCAAACTCTCTATCCAAAAAAGGTTCTTCCGAGGGTTTGGTGCATGAAAGAACCTATTTTATAAAATATCTTATATCTTTAACTGGTTTCAAATAACCACCCCTAGCACCCTTCATAAAACTTTTAGGGGACATGTTTAACTAGAACATATCAAAATATTAGCTCATTTTGACTTGATTAGATGCCCTAAAACCAAGACAAATAGAGGCGTATTTTCAGTAAAAATTTTGAGAAAAGTGCTGAATACTTTTCGTTTAGAATATTTTATTCACCCATTCGCCTTAGGTTTTGGCCAATTGTTAAACATAAAAGTTGTAGGAAATATTTCTATTAAAATGGTGACCAAAAATCAGAACTTAACTCAAAGTCTAAGTATCCTAGAACACTGTTGTTCTTTTTAAATTGACACTTAAATATTTACCCATAAAGTATTAAGTGTGTAGTGACATATTTTATTATGGGACTTGAAGAATATATTTAAATTAATTCAAATTGGATGATTAATGTTTAAGAGTGATTATATGATGATTAAAATCCATGCTATAAAATTTGAACCATGTTTTGAGAATTATGACTTATGCTTCATGTGCTTGTAATTAGCGTTTTAATGAGTTGTACCATATGCTATGTTGGATTGTACAATTTTTCATACCTAGTTGCATATCATGCCATTGTTAGTTGTATTTCAGAATATAAGTTGGTATACTATGAGCATTGTAATTGTGGCACTTGAGATATCTTGTGGGTTACCCCTTGTATATTTTTTAGTTGTTTCTTGATATGGTTGATGTGGGAGAAGGAGGCAGACCTTTATATATTAGTTAGTGAATCCTAGTTGATGAGGGTGTTAACTTTGGGCCATGTACGTTCTGAGTCGTGTTATGTCCTGAGCCGTGTCCCATCTTGAGCCGAACTACCGCTATAATCTACTGTGATTTGGAACGCAGATGTAAGGGAACCTAATGTACGGGAACCTAATGGTGCCATGCCAACTATTGTATTAGATATTGTTGGGCACCATGGGTTCGTCGCTTGCATTTTGATTTTGATAGCTTAGACTTTGGGTTGACACCGGCGGAGGCATCACGAATCTTAAGGTGGGACAAACCGCTTATTATATAATTGATTGATTTATTGATTATTGAAATTTGTTAGCTTAGAGGATGGTGCGGACCCCATGCCATTGCTTTTGAGTAAAACAACTATGGTATGATGCCCAACAATGCATTTACTATTCGCAACGAGGCGTAATGATGGCTTTGGTGATCAATGACCTATAAAAGTCTACTCTGGAATTCTCCGGTGTAGAATGGTGTATTTCGGGTTGAGCATTTACACTGCATACATGGCATCTCATACGCATGTTTATTGACTTATCTACTACCCTGTTATAAATTTGTCTAACTCATTGACTTTAAAGCGTGTTTCAGGGTTATTTGGCATGCGTTGTGGTAAATTTTGTGCCGTAAGATTGATTAGAAGATTTAGAGTATTTTTCTACTAGACTTTAGCTCATGGCATTCGTGCCATAGGTGAGGAAGAGTACTTGGGGAAAGTCAACCCAGAGGGAGAAGAAGAATTCGAAGAGCAGGGCGAGTTCCAGGAGCATGTGGACCCCACTGATGCATTATGAGAATTTGAGACCTCTATTTTTATTCTTTTGTTCAGTTTTCCTGTAACTCCGGTAATATTTTGAAAATCCTTGGTGAAACTATAATCACTATGTACTTTTGAACAGTTCAAACTCTTTTATGATGTAATAATTAAGGTATGTAAATATAAATGAATGGTTATAATATCCCTTTATTTATATTTATGTATGTCCCGACGTGCCTAGAGGACGGGGCGTCACATGGAGAACTGGAATTTCAATGAGGAGTCCACCGCCGCGTCCGCCGATGGTGCCGTTGCCGTCACCTTTGATTTCTTCTTCTTCGGTGCCCAAGAGCTCGATGTGGCCGGGTTGTATACTAAAAATCATGAATTTTATTTTGTTTTAGTATTTAATTTAATTTTAATAAAATTAAAATTTTATTTTATGAGAATCATAATGAGCAATATATGCAATATTATTTTTTTAATATTATGCATGATTGTTCTTTATTTTGTACAGTATTTAATCTAGTATGTAGAGTACGACTTGCACACAAAAGACCAGATTGTAGATTCTTACAGAATATAAGTTTTTGTTCACAGTTTAGATAAAAATAGACAAACTATCGGTACAACTATAGTACAGAGTTTTAGTAGGCCTATCATGATTACGGGAAATAGATAATAGCGTTGTCTATTGTTCTGACTTGATGTGCTAGTACACTTTGTGTGTATTGAACAGGACCACATTAGGATAATTAATTTTATATTTACTATATAAATTAATTCACACCCTAGGGTTATTATGAGTGCTTATACTCTTAATTCTAAAATAATAATTATTTGCGTATATTTAATATTTGTTATTTTGATTCATTAGATAGTACGATCTTTTATAGGTCTATAGTCCCAGTGAGTTGGATAGCGGTATTAATTGTATGGTGAATATTAATTGTTGACGAAATGCACGTTCCGATTGTTCAGGATTGACGATACCCCCTTAAGGAAGCATATAAATTTTGACTGGGTCAAACCCTGTAAGCTGATTTAATTATCCTGTGATCAAATAAGTTAAGCAGAAGGGCTTAAGAAATTTTAAAGATGTCGAGTAA
Source organism: Heliamphora pulchella (assembly GCA_032270985.1). NCBI lineage: Eukaryota > Viridiplantae > Streptophyta > Magnoliopsida > Ericales > Sarraceniaceae > Heliamphora > Heliamphora pulchella. The sequence continues at coordinate 16,938 of JAULJZ010115519.1, forward strand.
ATTAAATTGTTAGTAAGTAAACTTAAATTGGCGGTAGTCGAGAATCTTAACGTGAGAAAATGAGTTAAGTATTTAATAATAGGAGCTCAATGCAATTTGATCTTGAGATTGTGGATAAGAGTGCAGTTACAATTCTTTAGTGCTGTGAACTGTAATTTAGTGTTTTATGAAAATTGTAGAAACCGCTGAGAGGTTTATATATTTACGAAAATCGCTAGATGGATATTTGGGTTATACTAAAAGTCTATGTCATAATTACTCCGCAGGTCCCTACTGTAGCCCTATAAATATGCAGATAGGCTGAACTAAAATAAAAAAGTTGTCTTTTAAGACTAAGGTTGTCCAGGTTCTGCCGATTCTAATTCTCGAAAGTTCGTAGTCCACACTACGTTCAGGAATCGCATCGGAAATATAGTATAAGGTTTGACCGAAGCTTCAACTCGAAAAATCAAAATTTGTAGTTGGAGAATCGACCAAAAGATATTCATCTGAATTAACTATGGTGGAATGGATTTTATTTTTGATCGTTCGACATCAAATTTTTTTTTATCTGGAGCCTATTTCGGCGATTGCCGGTCCAATTTTTATTTTTTGAAAAATCGTTTACAAATTAATGATCTTGACAGTTTGCCTCCAATAATTGGTATCAAGTCGTTTTGATTTTGTTTTCGGTTATTCAAGGGGCTGGGTAGATTTAGAACTGTGTTAACTTTATTTTGCAGGTGTTTTAATTCCGATTTTATGATCATCGTTATATTCATATTTGATTGAATGGTTTGAATGATGATTTAATTAATCTTTTAATTACGAGAGTTGATCGTGATAGTTTAAACTTTTTTAGTTCGATTGTGAGCCTACGGGATATAAATTTTCGATTTAAAGACTTTTATATATTTCTAAATATTATTTAAAATATTTAAGAATATGTTTGAATATTCAATAACACGAAAAATAGGCGACGGCATAACCGGCGGTGGTTTTGGGTTTTGTGGGCCATAGATTACAATGGGTTTTACACGGTTTTGCTACTATTTTTTTCGGTAAGTTTCTGCAGGTTTTATGCATTAAAAATAACAGAAAAATAGGTCCCAAAATAGCCAAGAAAAACCAATAAAAACAGCCACCACCAGCGGCTTCACCGGCAGCTGTTCGAGGCTAATTTTGATGGTTTTTTGGGATGTTTTTTAGACTATTTTTGGAACTATTTTTTGGGCATAATACAACAGCAAAACTAATTGGAAAAATAGTCCAAAAAAATAAAAAAAATTGGAGGCAAAAATAGCACAAAAAAATCGGCAACAGGCAACGGTTTTCTAGCGGCAGCACTGGGTTGTTTGGGGTTATTTTCAAGGCTTTTTCAGGAATATTTTTTAGGCATTCTTTTAGGTAATGTGTTGCTGGATATCAATACTAAAATCAAGAGAAAACGGGAACCAAAACGACCAAGGAAAAAGGCCCAACATGCGGTAGCAACAGGCGGCGGCGGGGCTGTTTCGGTGGCCATCGAAAGCTATTTTTGAACTGAAGTTTTTACAGAAAAATAGTCTTTTTCGTAAGTTATTTTTTAGAAAAAATGGGATCGAGAATAGAGTTCAAACGCGGTGGCAAAAGCCGTCTGAAGTGGCGGCATGCGACGACGCTGACGGCGTCGGTGGGCCGGCGGTGGAGGCTAAATTTTGGGTCTCTCGGGGCAGCTTTTCTGATATGTAATGATCCAAATACTGTTGTATTTGTATAATACTACATATCAAGGAATCCTGATAGTACTTGGATGTCCAAAATTAATTCAGATAAGAATTGAAAGATTATGAGTTAATCTTTAAACAGGAGATTAAAATTCAATAGAGTTTCTGTTTAATCATAAAACTGGGATATATATATCTTACATTTATATTCTTTTAAATTGTGTGGATGATGTATATTTATTTTATTTATTCTTGTTAATTTAATTAATTTAAAAATTTTAGTTTTAATTAATATTTTGTAAGGAAAAATAGAACTAAATTTTTTTAATTAAATAAATTTTTTTTAGATATTTTATTTTTACAAAATAACACGTTTAAGATGATTTTTTTCAAATCGGATATCTTAGAAAAATATGGATATTAATTCTGAATTTTGAATTAATTAAATAAAAAAATATTTAATCTTAATAAATTATTATTTTCAAAAAATGTGTAACGTAAAAATAAAATATTTTGAATGCCTTTAATCACTATATTAGGTGTAAAGTTAAAACAAAAATTGAGCATTCATCGATTATTTTATTTGTTATGTATTAAAATACGAAAAGATGGTTTGGCAAATCGAAATCTTTTAGATCATGTACACGAAAAGATATTTTGAAATCTTTTGGATCGTGTGATTTTTAAAATTAATAAATTTATTTTAGTTAAAAAGATTTTTATAACCCTCAAAAATATTTTAAAAATCTAATTGGGAGAAGAAATTTATTCACAGATAAATGTCGTAGTCTCCATCACTAGTTTGTAGGCGATGTAATTAATTCTCTGTGTTAGCAGTAAGGTCTTCTTCCCTATCGAACATGATTGATTGCGGTATCTCCGGTACAAATTTTCTTTAGGGATAATTCTGGATAATTATTAGTGTGGATCACTTTTCCATGTAAAGGGTTCATTGCAAAGCGATATATTTGGAATTAAGTGATGGTTAACACTAAACTGTAAATAATAGTTGTGGCGTAGGGATTTAGGGGTCAATAATAAGAAAATTCAAAATGTTTAGAAATATCTTTTAACACCTTGAAAAACCAAAATTTGAAAACTCCCTTTTGTTGAAAATGGAGTCGCTACTTAGTTTTTGAGAAAAATTAAGAAAAACAAAATTGGCTACTAATCTTGAAAACGTTAACCAGATAAAGAGGATTCAGGAACTAAGGTACGAATCAGAAAAGGTGTTAGGAACCCCGTTGCGCAACCATAAGGTTGACCGTCAACCTCTACTAATCATTATTGATTTTTTAGTATAATTTTTCAAATGCATGCAAATAAAGAAAGTGGAGGTAAAAGGAGAACATCTAAAATCAAGTATGAAAAATACATAACATATGTACATAATGCTCCAAAACAAGTAAGTGTCAAAAGAAAAATCTTAAGCCATATGGTATGCAATTTCTATTTAAAGGATACATGAAACACATACCCACATGCAATATTGTTTAAACAACCTAAACTAACATGATTTGGTTAAAATAATAAAAAAAATATGCTAAAGTTGCTAAAACTACCTAAACATGGATTGCTAAAAAAAATAAATTACACAATTTGAGACACTAAACTAACATGTAAAATATGTATATTATTTAATTATCTAAAAGATTTAGAAAGCATTTAAAAATCCTATAAAACAATAAAACTTAATAACAAACATTTTCTATTAACAAGCAAACATTTAAAATTTTGATTTAAAGAAGAAAGGAAATAAAACAAAAAAAGTTTACAAGAGAGTAATTAAACCAAAAATAAAATGTTAGAGAATGCTTATTTAAACTAATACAAGAAAAACCTACTCATTTTCACTTTATGCATTTTTAGAGAGACAAAAGAAGGTAAAAAGAAATCAAAAGAAAATTACATGTTAAAGATAAAAGTTAGATTTGGAAATCTTTTTATAATTTTTAGGTTTAAAGAAAATGTAAAAATGTTATACAAGAAAGATTAAGCTTAATAAAGGAAGGTTTTTTTTTAAAATGTTAACAAGAAAATTTAATTATTCACATTTTATATTTTAAAAGAGAATAAAAGAAAATAAAAAAAGAAGAAAACAAGTAACATGAATAATGGAGTTTTAATTATTAAAAAAAATTATAAAGCTATTAAAAGAAAATTTAGATTAGTGTTAACAAAATAATAAAAGAAATGTTAGTATTAAGTGAAACATAAAATTAATATTACAAGAAGTAAGAAATAAAATTCTATAAGAAAATTTAAAGCTAAAAAGAAAATAAAAAAACTAGAAAAAAAAATTACACTAATATGGAAAGAGAAGAAAAGAAAATAAGAGCTAGAAACTCAACATTAAAGTAAAAAGAAAATAGAATATTGGCACTAAGAAAGAATAATATTAAAGAAATTACATTAAGCTAAGAGCAAAGAAATAAAAGCTACATTACAAAGGAAAGTAAATGCTTGAAAAGTAAATTAAAATTAAGCTAGAAAAGCAATGAAAATAATGAATTAGAGTGCTAGTAAAGTAAAACTAAGCTAACTAAAAGAAGAGAAAATAAAGTAAAATGCTAGAATATCGAATTAACATAAAAGAAAGAAAATGAAAAGAAATGAAGTATTAGAATTAAATGGGTGTAATATTGATAATTACAACCATTTTTATGTAAGTACCTTAATTATAACAATTAACAACATCAACAAGTTGCAATTGTTAGTAATGTTGGTACTATTTAATGATTTGATTAGGTTTTAATTCAAATAAATAAATAAATAAGTGAGCTAAATTAAATAAAATGCTAGAACATAAATAAATCAATTGATAAGTAAAGCAAGAATGTAATAAAAAGAAATATGTGATTTGAAATTGAATTTTAATCCGATCACTCCGAAAGAAAGGAAATGGAGTTAGAAAGATCAGGGATCTAAACAAAATACCTGAATTGCGTAGGAATCCTTAAGTTGTGGAATGTGCCTCGGCGTGCCAATCCTCGAGCGGTGATCCAAGTAATGTAGGCTTCAATGTCGGTATTGGAGATTCGGGACACGGTATTTCGGCAGGACTTCGGCGTCGGGGCTCGGGATTGCTGGACGTATTAGCAGAGTCTATTTCCCTCAAAATTTGTACTGAAAACGTCCGTTGGGGTACGATATTTATAGAATTCTTCAACCAATGAGGTGTTGCCACGTTTTGGGATACGTCAGGCCATTTGGAGTTGGCGATCGCCATAATGCAAGTTGGCGGTAGCCATGTTTTGGGAAGTTTCCACAAGGTTCTATGGCGGTCGCCACAATGGAAGCTGGCAGTCGCCATGATGAAAGGTGACGGTCGCCATTTTTGGCTAGGATTTTTACAGAGTTCTGTGGCGGGTGCCATGATGAGAGTTGGCGGTCGCCTTACTTGGGCAGCAAGTTTTGATGGTTTGACAAAATTTTATTGATTTGAAAGTTTCGGGTTCAAATACCGAGCTTGGACCACTTTCTGAGGATTGTGCTGAGGTACTATTCTGTCTGTTTTCATCATCGGAATCGCCTAAGATTAGGCGGGGTCAAATTGGGGTGCCTACAGTTGCCCCTCTTTGATATAACTTGCAAAACAATGCATGAAGTGGGTTATATCAAAGACCTAGAGACAACAACCATTTGATCGAGCCGTCAATCTTAGGCCACAATCACACAAGCATGCATATGATGTTGGTCGTACTCGAATTTTATCTAGTTGCCTACGTACCCCTTTTGCTATGGATCAGACCAGAACGTAGTTCATGGGGAAAAATGCAAAGATGAAATGATAAGAAACATGATGCAGATGATAACATGAACAAATGCTAACATGATGTAGATAAGTATAGTGTAATGCAAACACGAGTCAGTTTAAGGTCGTGAAGAGGGCCGACGAGTCAGTTTATGGTCATGAGAAGGACCGACGAGTCAGTTTAAGGTCATGAGGAGTACCGATGAGTTAGTTTAGGGTCATGAGAAGGACCGACGAGTCAGTTTAGGATCATGAGAAGGACTGAGAATTAATAGGTTGAGTTAAGACCTAAAAATTCAGAACGAGGTGCGAGATAAAAATATTTAAAAGCCAAGTTACGGTTTAAAATAAAATTTATCAGAAGGGATAATCTTGAATTAATAGGTTGAGTTAAAACCTAAAAATTCGAAATGAAAGTGGGATAACAAAAAGTCAAGTTATGACTTAGTTAAATTTATCGGGAGAAAATCACGAATTAATAGGTCGAGCTAGAACGTAAAAATTTGGGATGATGTGCGAGATTAAAAACCAAGTTTTGGTTTAAAATATGATTTGTCGGAAGAAAATACAGATTAATAGGTCGAGTTAAGTCCTAAATATTCGGGGTACGAGATGTGGGATAACATACTTAAAATTATGTCTATTTGAGACGAAATTAAGAGCCAAGTTATGGCTTAAAGCTGGATTTATCGGAAGGAGAAAACACCGAAAAGGTAATAAGCACATTTGAATCAAATTTTGTTTTTATTTATTTATTTATTATTTATTTATTTTATTTTTTTATGCTATATATTATATATTTTTATTATTATTATTTATATTATATATTTTTCTTTTTTTATTATTTTTTTGAAAAGTCCTCCAAAATTATTTTAAGAAAAAAACACATACAAAATAATAAAACAAAAACAAGAATAAACATAATGAGCGCACATAAACACCCAAACAGCCCTTTAAAACCCCATAATGACCGTCAGACAAGGGTGCAAAACTCAAGACATGAAGTGACCGTTGACAACATGGCGGTCACCGTGACGGAATCCGTCTGACACGGCGGTCGCTGGATAAAAGTCCCTACTACACGTCGGTCATCGTGTGTCTCTTTGAAAACCTGGCGGCCGCTGAGATTGAATGTGGCGACCGTCACCTCTAGGCGCGTACAAGACTCTCCAGGGCGCACGGACCATGCCCATTCTTACTCTCCGCTTTCTCTCTCTAGCTCCCCACGCTCTCAACCTTCTCTCAAACTTTCTCTTGTTTTTTTCTTGCCTCTTAATCTTTCGTGCCTCTTCTCTCTTATATTTTTGAGGTACAAGATGTTTACATTATTATTCGTGATTTCGTTCCTTTTTATGGCAGGCCAAGATCAGGGAGATGACGATTCAGGGACACGACAGGACCCTTTCGCTAGTGGGGATACTTCCATGCAGCCTACTGCTGCAATGGATGCTCTTGTACTCGAGGCGGAGCTTACCTCCCGTCGAGTTGCTGAGGAGGCACGAGCGGCTGCTGTGGCGCAAGTGGCTACAGATGCCGCTGCTGAGGCCGCGGTGGCTGACTTCTTGGATCCTGACACTGGAGATTGCCGTCCGGCACCCTTCGACCCCCATACTTACGCTCCACTACCATATCATGTGGGTCCTCGCGGGATGAGACGCTATGAGCCTCTCGAGGATGCTGTTGCTGTCGACCTTCTTCTGCGGGAGCCTGATCATCATATATCTCGTCGACGCCCATCGGTAAGTATCTTATCCCCACTTGTTTCAATACCAAAACATGAAATATCAAACGTAGACGCATGCCTAGGATCCTCCATATGATGATGTGATGAATGATGATAAATGATGGATGATGGTATTTTATTTTGATGTATTTGATGAATGGTTGTGGATGTTGATTGATGATTGGGATTTGAATCTAGTTTAGGTACCTTTGCAATGGAGTTTAAAACAGTAGAGACAATTAAGAATTTCAATCAACCAACAAAATGGGTGATTATTTTAGTAAAAAATCCCAAGAATAAAAGGCTTAAGTTTTTTTTATTTTATTATTTATTTTGAGAAAAACACAAATATGGGGGGATCTTTGTTTTGATTTTTGATTTTTGATTTTTTTTTGGAATCCTTATAAAATTTTGGAAAGAATCTTTGAAAATTGGGACAAACTTTAAGAGAAATCCTGAAGAGTTTTTAGAAACCTTTAGAAAATCTTTAAAAAAAGTTTTAAAAATTTTGAGAAAAATTCTAGAAAATTTTGAGAAAAAATTGTAAGAAAATTTTTGAAATTTTTAGAAAATTTTAGGAAAAATTATAGAAAATACTAGAAATTTTTAGAAAATTATATAAATTTTAGAAAAATTTTAAGAAAATCCCAACAATTTTTAGAAAATCTTAGAAATTTTTAAAAAAACTTTAGAAATTTGAGGAAAATTTTAGAAATTTGAGAAAAATTTTAAGAAAAATTTCTAAAAATTTGCAAAAAGTCTTAAGAAAATCCTAAATATTTTGAAGAAAATTTTTAGGAAATTATTAGGAGATCCTAGAAATTTTGCAAAAATCCTTAAACAAGTGCTAGAAAATCTCTGAGATTTTAGGAAGATTTTTATCTTTATTTTTTATTTTTATTATATATATATATATGGAAAAATTTTAAGAAGTTTAGAAAAAACTTTAGAAAATCTAAAAAAAAACTTGTAAATTTTGAGAAACCCTAGAAAATTAAGAAAAATTTTAAGAAAATATTAGAAAATCTTAAAAATTTTAGAAACTCCTACAAATTTTGAGAAAAATTCTATGAAAATCCTAGAATTTTGGGGAAAATTTAAGAAAATGTTAGAAAGTCCAAGATTTTTATTATTATTTTTTTTTAAAGATTGGGGTAAATTAATGCTAAGAGATTTTAAGAGCTTGTGATAAAAGGGGCAAAACACGGAGATTTTTTATTTTTGGGAAAGAATAGTTGACACAAAAAGATAGAGGTTTTAGATTTACTAGGATATGCAGGAATCATGAACCTAGAGTTAGGGTGCCTGGTTTTTTAGAGCTAAAAAAGATCCGAAAAATCGTTACCTATGGTTTGACTGATTTGCCTGATTTATCAGGGCTTGCATGTTTCATGTGTTTAATCTGCTATTTGTTTGTCTTCTCTTTACAGGTTGGTCACTACGTCCGAGGTTTTGGATGTTCTGCCTCCGGGGAGGTGGTGGAGTGGTATGATGCCCTCCCTGCTCCCAGCCGGACTTATATCGATGGCTCTGGTTTTGCTCGTTTCATACCCCTGCTGGGTAGGACGAGCAACGACCGAGTATGGCTAACAGCTTTGGCCGAGCGGTGTTGGGATATCACCTACACCTTTCACTTCACTACCTTCGAGGCTACTCTGACGCCTCTGGACTTCACGTTTATTACTGGTATCCGGGTTGGAGGATCTTCTATCCTGTTTGATCCATCTATATCCCAGTCGACCGACGCGCTGTTGTACTTCCTCGGGGTTGTTCCTGCTCAGATGGACCGTGACAGAGTCAGATACACCTGGTTCTTTGAGCGGTTCAGACACTTTCAGTGCACCGATCCCTGTCATTACTAGTGGGTTGCCTGAGGCTTTCTTATGTATATGTTTGGTACCTCCTTGTTTTCGAACAAGTAGAATACCGTTCATTTGCATTACTTGGGCGGCCTGGCTCGTCTTGACCGGGTTGCTAGCTATGACTGGGGAGGCGCTGCTCTGGCCACTCTCTATAGTTTTATGCGGACCTTGACCCGGTTCCCCCAAGAGCTCAGCATCGGGGGATACTGGAGGGTTTGGGAGGTATGACTTAGTTTCTGCAGTTCTTCATCTATTTCTGTTATCTGTTATTTCTGCCTACTGACATATTTTCTTTGCAGTTGTGGACCTATGAGTTCGTCGGGCTTCACGTCTCGGCGAACTCTACAGCAGACCCTCTGGTCATTCCCTGAGCAGCCCGGTAATCTCAAGGGCTAAAAGAGAAGAAGGCCGGGGGAAGGATCTTGACCGGTTCCGGGTGTCTTTGGATCGGCTGACCCCTGACCAGGTATCATTACCATTCATTACACTGCTTGCTGTATTATACTGCTTATTGCGCTATTCACTGTACTGCACCGCACTATTTTCCATTCTATTTACTGCACTGTACTGTACTGCACTGGGCACTGATTACTGCACACTGTTCATCATACTGTATGTTTTACTGTTCTTTTCATTTTACTATATCCTGCTGGAGGGTTCATTTGGACGGGAGTACTATCTGGGAGAGCGGGTGGTTCGCCAGTCACTCGACCTGGATCACTTCTGGATCCTAGTGGTTCCTCCGGCATGTATGCGCCGAACTGAGCGTCTGAGCTGGGTCGATCTTCTTCTCGAGCTGGTGGGGACTCCGGCTACCGAGCTGTTGGTGGCGGAGGGGGACTATACTGCTAGGGCCCGGGCCCATCTACTGGGTCCATTAGGACCCGGCCCGAGTGGCAGCAAGCGAGCACCGGAGGCTGCCGATGCTGATGATGCCGTTGGAGGGGTTGCTGCTACTGCTGTTGATGATGCTGCTAGCGGTATGAGGGGTCCAGAGCTGCCATGGGACGTCCAAACTGTGGTATACGGCTTCTCCTTCTCTCTGCCAGTTCTTGTTCCGCCGGAATCGGAGTTCAGGGCTGACATCGGCCAGGTTTGTCTTCTATCTTTCTCTTAGTCACCTGTTCTTTCTTTATTTGTCTAGTTTATTTTAGAACTGTTCTCTTCTACAGGTCGACTAGGCTTGGTTAGACCGGGCAATGCTGATGATTACCGGTTTGAGAGTAATGGTCCGGTAGATGGATGCCTCGATGCGGGCAGCCGGCATTGGTTTCATACCAATAGTTGCCGTGAGTAGCTTGTGTGTTTCAATTTTTCTGCATTTTCTTATCTTTTTTTGCTCTGAGTCTTGTTTTTCTTTTGGCAGCCTCCAGCTCCGGCCACCGATGTGATGCCGCCACTTGCTCCAGCCCCGGCCCCAACCCCGATTAGAGGCCGTGGTTCCCGGGCGTCCTCTCAGGCTCGTTCCAAAGGTTCTGTTTCATCTGCTCGGAGCCGGTCCAGAGTTGTCTCCTCTTCTAGTAGTGATGATCGCGATGACTTCGACAGACTCTTCGAGGACGACAGCTCGGACGAGGGTGGTCCTTCCTCCCGCCGGGTCTGCCCTAGGCACTAGCGAGAGAGCTTCTCCTTTCCCCTGTTTCATTCTGATACATTTATTTTGATGGGCCTGCGTGCCTCTATTTGACATGTTTACATACTTTATTTGCTTCATGGGCCTGTGTGCCCCAGCTTGACTTGCTTGATCAATGGGCCTGCGTGCCCAAGTTTTGCTACTTTTTGGGCCTCGGTGCCCCAATTTACATTATATTACCTTTTATGTATCTTTAGAGCCTTCATGCCATTTTACTTGCTTTGTAGATCTGTCGCATGTTTTTCTCTTATTTTGTTGCTCAAGTTGCCATGAATGCATTATTCCACTACCATAAATCAAATAGACTGCAAACACATACCCGCCAGGTTTAAACCTGGCAGTCGCCAGAATACAACATGGCGGTCGCCACGTACAAGGAGACTGACATGGCGGTTGCTATTTTCAACCTGGCGGTCTCCTGGTCAAAGGGGATGATGTCACTGTACTGTGCTTTTTGAGTTGGCAGTCGCCTACTCACAAGGTGGCGGTCGCCACATTGATTGTCCTTTTTGCCAAAATTTTGATTTTTTGCCATTTTCTACCTTATAAATATAGCCCTGGAGGCCCCATTTGCTGTTGCTCGGACTCATATGGCCGATCCCCTTTCTTCATGGTTTGAGAGACTTTTCCATATCGAACGTTTGAACTTTACCCCCTTTGGCCTTAATGCCTTTTTCTCTTTAAGGACCGTGAAGATTAACAGACCTTTACTAGTGGCTGCTGCACAACTGCGGGATCCTCAGTCTCTTGTCTTTCGGTTCGATTTTGAAGAACTTTGTCCCACTGTGGAGGAATTTACTGCCCTCTTGGACTTGACTCCACGGGGTTCTGTTGTTGTTCCTACCCCCTTTCTCTCAGTTCGGCAGCAGGTGATGCAACTCTGCGGTCTGTCTAAGATTGAGGCTTCTCGTCTGACCTCAGGTGACTGTCTTGACATTCCATGGCTTATTGTGAAGTTTCATCCGTCTGGTAACCTCAGCGATCTAGACTTTCAGCTGCGGCGCCGTTATGCACTTTGCTTCTACCTCCTTGCCCGGTATCTACTTGTCCCTTCTGATGAACGGGTTAGTTGTGTCCTGGTTAACATTGCTGGCCAAGTGTGGATGGGAAAAGACTTCGTGCCCTTGGTTTTGGCTGAGTCACTGCTGGGTTTGGACGATGTTCATCGTGGCGAAACCACCACCTTTGCTAGCAACCCTTTACTTCTCTAGGTGATCTTAACATCTTCCTTTGTATCAAGTTCTCTGTTACACTGCAAAGCCTTTCTCTTACTGTTCGAACTCTTGCTACAGATCTGGCTGATGGAGAAGGTGAACCTTACACAGAAACCTCCCACTGATAGACACAATGTCGCTACTTTCCATTACCGTCCGCGTTATCAGATATGTGACACTGAGGCATCTTGGCGACAATATCTTTCCTCTCTGACCGGATCAGACATTAGCTGGTAGTGCCCTTGGTGGAGGATTCCTGCTATGACTTTGACCACTATGGATCATCCAGGTGTGCTGCTTGTTGGTTTGTGCTAGACTACTTTGTACTACCCTCATAGGATCATACGACAGTTCGGGCGAAGTCAGATCGTATTTCCCAGTATTCGAGGCCGTTTGTTTTTCTCTGCACTGCGGGCTCTTTTTCTAGCACAGTATCGGGATGCCTGGCCATCTCGCCCATTGATGGAGATGCACGAGTTGCAGTGTCTGAATCTTTCTGCTGAATACAAGACATAGTTGACACATGATAGGGAAAAGAAAGATAGAGAAGAGGGGAAACAAGCAGCGAAAAGGAGAAGAGTTTGAGGATCTCTGCTTTATTTTGAAAAATTTCATAGATTTCTTTTTTTATTTGTAGAGTTTGGGACTTGTGTGCCCTCCCTTTATTTAAGAACTTTGTAGTCTTGCTTAAAATAATGAAAAACCCCCACTTCACATTTAAGATGGTTCAAATTTATTTGAAGCTTAAATGTCTTTATTATCAAAATTCAAAAATTAATTTGCATTGGTATTACTCAGATTCAAAGATGGTTAAAAACAAAGAAAGTGACCGAACTTCTTAAAGAAGCTGCCTACGTATCCCAAAAAGACGAAATCAGGCCTTAATGTAGTTTGAGCTTGGTTTTCACTCGGGTATTGACGCTCTCCTTTTGTAATGCCCTAACTTTTTCCAAGGTCGTCCTTTCGGATTTTCGGCCTTGCGGGCTACTCTAACTTTTGCCTGAGTTACCTTTTCAATTTTTAACTCAGCGAGCTTTTTTTTTTATCTTATTTTTACCTCAGGGATAGTATTGTCATCGAGATCCATAATGATGAGTGCACCACCGGTCATGATGGTCGTGATGAGAAATGGTCCGGACCAATTTGGTTTAAATTTGCCCCTTGGGACAAAGATAGGAGCTCTAATTTCCTTGAGGACTAAACCCCCTTCTCTGAGGTTCTGAGTCTTGACCTTCTTATTGAATGCTCGAGCTATCCTCTTTTGGTAACCTTGTACATGAAATAGGGCTTGCAGTCTTCTTTCATCAAATAAGAGCAACTCTTCCATCCGGTTCCTCTGCCATTCTGTTTCTGGAATACTGGCCTTGGCCACTACTCTTAGTGAGGGAATTTCCACTTCAATGGGGAGTACGACTTCCATCCCATACACTAGAGAGTACGGCGTTGTTCCTGTTGAAGTTTGGATCGATGTTCGGTATCCCCAAAGTGAAAACGGTAGATGCTCCGGCCAATCTTTGTGTGAGTTGATTGTCTTTTGCAGGATTTTCTTAATATTCTTGTTTGTCGCTTCGATTGCCTCGTTGGTCTGTGGCCGATATAGCGAGGACTTATGAGCCACTATCCGGTATTTCTCGAACAGTTCCAAAATCTCTCCTTGGAAATGTTAGCCGTTATCCGAGATAATTTCATGCGGTATCCCGTATCGGCAAATGATGTTTTTCTTGATAAATTTTGCGACATGAGAGGCCTTCAGTACTGAGTAGGAAGCTATTTCCACCCATTTGGTGAAATAGTCGATGGCCACGAGGATAAACTCATGTCCATTGGATGCCTTCGGGGTTACTTTGCCAATTACATCAATGCCCCATATTGAGAACGGTCATGGTGACGTCAGGTTGTATAGCTAAGACGGGAGAACGTGCATAAGATTTGTGTGAATCTGACACTTATGACACTTCCGCAGAAACTGTATACAATACGTTTCCATCGTCATCCAAAAGTATTCTTGTCGTAGGATTTTCTTGGCTAACATATTACCACTCATGTGCGGCCCACAGACTCCGGCGTGTATCTCTTTCATCAGCTCTTGGCCCTCTTCAATATTTACACACAGCTTGTTGACCCCAGAATGTCCTCATTTGTACAGTCTACCACCACAAATGATAAACTGCGCAGATAGTTGTCGTATTGCCCTTTTGTCCTTTTTGCTGGCAAACTTGGGATATTCTCCTTTCTCTATGAAGTTTTGAATGTCAACTTACCATGGAAGGCCGTCAGTGCTCTCCCCAATAGCAGCTGTCATCTCGTACTTTTTTGCTCTATTATCAGAGGTCTCATCCGTACTTTGAGTGGTATGTCAATCATGGATGCCAGGGTGGCCAGTGCATCGGCGAACTTGTTTTACAGTCTAGGCACATGGGTAAAGATTACTGATTCAAAGCACGGTATCAGCTTCTCTAGCTCTTGATGGTAGAGAATTAAGGTTCAATCCCTGACCTTCTATTCTCCTCTTGCTTGCGAAACTACCAGTGCTGAGTCTCCAATGACTTCCAATTTCCTTGCCCCTAGTTTTAAGGGTGCCTCCAATCCCGCTAAACATGCTTCATACTCAGCTTGATTGTTTATGACTTCAAAATTGAGTTTTAGGGACAACGGAACATGTGAATCATCGGGGGTGACAAGAAAGACTCCTATTCCATAGCCGTAGTGATTAGACGCGCCATCAAAATATAGAGTCCATTTATCATCCCCAACTTTCATTAGCTGTTCGTCGAGAAACTGGAATTTCGTGTCTTCATCCCCTTCAACTGGTTGGTCGGCCAAAAATTCTGCCACTGCTCTGCCCTTGACTAACTTCAAGGTGACATATTGGAGATCAAACTCGGATAATAGCAGCAACCATCGGGCCAGCCTTCCTGTTAGTGCCGATTTTTTAAACAGATACTTCAACGATTCCATCAGAGAGATGATGTTTACTGTGAAAGATAAAATGTAGTGCCTTAGTTTTTGGGAAGCCCAAATCAAGTCCCAACACGTCTTCTCCAACGGCGTGTATTGTATCTCTGATCCGGCCATCTTTTTGCTTAAGTAGTTGACGGCTTTTTCGACTCCAATTTCACTTTCTTGTGCAAGCATGCATCCCATAGTTGAATCAGTCACTGACAAATAAAGGATTAGCAGCCTGTCAGGTTCAAGAGGAGCTAGAACAGGAGGATTTTGTAAGTACTGTTGTACGGCATCAAAGGCGTCTTGGCATTTTTGATCCCATTCAAATTCAACTCCTTTCTTCAATAGACGAAAAAATGGCTCACAAGTAGTTGTCAATTTTGCGATGAAGCAGCTGATAAATTGGATCTTCCCCAGAAAACCGTTAACTTCCCGCTCGGTCCTTGGTGGAGGCATGTCCAAGATCACCTTAATCTTTGAAGTATCGACTTTAATGCCTCTTTGAGTGATCATGAATCCGAGCATCTTTTCGGTAGTGACTCCGAAGGCACACTTTTGCGGGTTGAGCCGCATCCTGTACTTTCGAATTCTTTTAAAGAACTTGCGCAGTGCTATGATGTGGCCATCCCGTTCCTTAGACTTGACTATCATATCATCCACGTACACTTCGACCTTCTTATGTATCATGTCATGTAGTAAAGTAATGACAGTCCTTTGATAGGTTGCCCCTGCATTCTTTAGACCGAATGGCATCACACGATTAGAATAGGTGTCCCAGGGTGTGGTGAATGTCGTCTTTTCTCTATCTTCGGGACCCATCAGAATCTGGTTGTACCCAAAAAAATTGTCCATGAATGATAGCAAAGCATGTCCTGCCGT
>JAULJZ010115520.1:0-11393 GCA_032270985.1 Heliamphora pulchella
TACATACATCCATAAGAATTACATATACTTTGCATATGTTGCATCCAAACATGAAACATATATAAAAAGGTATAACAACCTAACCAAGACAAAACATAAGCATCTTGTCAACAACCACCTCCGGGCACCTCAAGATTAACCTACATGACCACGTTCACCTGAAAAAGATTTTACAAGAAAATCTCACAATGTGAGCCGAAACCCAATAGAAACAGACTATAAAGTCGTAAAGCAGGATATGCAATCACATAGCATATATTTGACTCAACCACATGAGCCCAAAAAAGGGTTTCCATCCCAAAATCACAAGTTTTCTATCAGGTTAAATAAAGCCTGAAAACCATGCATATCAACAATGGATATTAACAGTGCATTGTTGATATGTATATAAACAATGCATATCAAAAATGCATATCAACCATGCATATCAACAATGCAGATAACGTTTTTACAGTTAAAGAAAAATAATAATCAAAACGTTATTTTTCACTCGGATCACACATCGAGGAAAGAGAAATGAATCTTATGTACCGACTCCGCCACAAAGGGACAGAGGTAACAACTATAGACTCCTGCCTATTACCTAATCCTTGAATCATTTAACACCTATTAGGTAATGACAAGTTCTATATGGAGCCACCACAACGTAACTGCTGTCGAGACACAAAAGCACCCACCCCTTCTTTATAGGAATTACCCTGAAGAACAAAGGTACCTACTCTGCGCAAGTTTCTAGACTTTCACCGATGGCAACTCATGCCACATACCCGCTATCCTGGTACATCTATAGTATCATTTAAAAATCAACCCGTAGCTCAACTATGAAAACATTTCCATAATTATACATTAAACATGTATAAAGATCCATCCATCAAACATGGAGATCAAACAAAAATATTTTCAAAATGTTTTTCTTCGTTTTCAACAAAAGGTTTCAAAACTGAGACTCAACCCCAAAGGTTAGTTCCAAACCTTCAAAACACAAAGTGTCGAAATTTTCACAAATCTACCGCTTTCAAAACCCACCCTTTGAAAACCAAATATCCACAAGTCATAACATGTAATAACCAAGAAAAAGTGCAAAACATGCTTTTTGTCCAAACAAATATGGTTTAAATATAAAATATGACATTCTAGTAAACTAAGGGCTCTTAGAACTCATCCCAATCTCAAAACTCTTCTTCTCACACAAGGAAGAAAAGGGTTGACACCAATAGAAATAGTGTCGACACAAACAGAAATGGTGTCGACACAAACAGAAAATGTGTCAACACAACCAGCGAAGGTGTCGACACAAACAGAAAAGATGTCAACACAAACAGCAGAGGTGTCGACACAAAGAGCAACAGAAAGCTTATCCCCAACAAAAGGAAAAAGGGTCGACACCAACAGAAAAAGGTGTCAACACAAAAGTATAGAGAGTTTCAACGTAAACAGCCACAGCGTGTTCAACACCATAGAGAAAAAAAGGGTCGACATAAACAGCAGAAGTGTCGACACAAACAGCAAAGTGTCGACACAAACAAAAAGAGGTGCCGACACAGAAAAAAAAATAAATTCCCAAATTTCAAAACAGGGTACTGTCGATGGTGAAAAGCAAACCCAAGCTACGGAAAAAGCTTCTCAGGCCCAAATTCAACCAGCCAAACACCCCCTTTGCAACCCACGGGCTTACACAAACCCAAAACAACAAAGATACACCGAAAAGAAAGCCTTAAACCCCTTTTTATCCAACCGAAATCAACCAAAAGCGATTTTGAACCAAAAATCTAACTTTTTTGAAATAATAACTAACCTTTTATGTATTTTTAAACGGTAAAAACACATATAAATACACGTAGCACCCTTTAAAGACAAAATAGTTTAGAATCCTACCTCGTTGAGTTAAAAACTCGATGCCTTGAACTCCATAAAAAATGAACTTCGTCGAAATAAAATTCCATCCGGATGAACGAGTAGCTCTCGACAAGGATACTAAGGATCCACTTCCCAATCGCCAAAAACAAAGCCTGGGCCCCAAGAAAATCTAGAGAGAAGGCAGAGGTTTTTGTTTGGAAAAGGAAACTTAACCTCCAAGCTTTGAAAAATATCTCTACCAAAATATCTAAGGCTAACTATTTATAGGCCACAAAAATATCTCTTTTTTTAAAAAAACCTCACGTCACACCTCTCAACGGTCCCGGTATTCAACCCAACATGAATTTATAAGCTCGAACATGCATAAAACGCACATAAATATGCTATTGTAAAAACAATAAACAACACGTCGAAATGTTGCAAAAATTAAAATGGGTCAGGGTCTCACAACGTTCATCAGAACAGAATCTTGTTTTAGCGACTTTGGTTTCTTGCCGATGTTTAAAACGTCGAGTTTTAACTCTATGAGGTAGGATTCTAAACTATCTTGCTTTAAAAAGGTGCTATATGTGATTTATACGTGCTTTAACCATTTTAAATGCTATAAATATTGAACTTTGTGTTTAAATCTTGTTTGGTTGGATAAAAAGTATGTTATACATTTTTATGATTTATTACAAAGTTGGTGGACATATGTGGCCGTGGTTTTCAAAAAGATGAGTTTTAAAAACCAGAAGAATTTATGTATATGTTGCAAAAATATAGTTTTGGAGATTTGAAGCTAACCCTTGAGGTTGAGCCTTGGTTTTTAAATGATTCAGTTGGGATGGTGAGAACATTTTGAGAATGTGGGTCGATCTCCATGGTTATATAAACGACGTGGCTTAATGCCGTTTGACGTTTTGTACTAGGCTGTGTGTATTTACAAACGTTTTTGTAGTTGTGTTGTGTGCCCTTTTTAATGATTCTATATATGTGCCGTAACAATGTGTGTACTTGGGCCTCCATTGCTTCTCGGTGAAATTCTAAAAATTTACACAAAATAGGTGCTTCGTTCCTTTGGGTTAATCCCCGTAAATGAAGTGGTTGCCCCAGTAGCAGGCGTTTGTTGTTGTAGCCACATATAAAACTTGTCATTAACTAGTGAGTTATTGGATGCACCGTAACTAGGTTAATGGGCGAGAATCTATAATTGTTACCTTTGTCCCTAGGGCGACAGAGTCGGTATATAGGAATTGTTGTGGGTTATGGAAACCTGGTTGGAAAATAACGTATTGTTTATGTTTACTAAATTGTGATATCCTGGTATTCCACATCGAAAAGGGAGAGAGAGTTTCTGGACTATAAAAAAAAATCTTGAACCCTTACATTCAACGAGATCTTTTTCTAGGTGGTAGAAACCCTATCAGAACTCCGCAGTTAAGTGTGCTTACGCTGGAGCAATGCAATGATGAGTGACCCCCTGGGAAGAGCAAAACCGTGAGGACTTTGCCCAAAATGGATAATATTGTTTCCATGTGAAGGGTCGGGGTGTCACAGATGGTATCAGAGCCGACTCTTCTCTCCTTCGAGTGTGGGCCCCTGCCGTCTCGCGTGACACGTGGGTGGGCTACTGAGTGGGTGGGTCGATAAAGGATTGGCAGACTACCGGAGCTAGCAGGCTACTGCACGGGGATGTGCAGCCCTAAGGGAGTGGATTGTGATATCCTAGTATTCCACATCAAAAAGAGAGAGGGAGTTCCTGGGTTATAAAAGAAAAATCTTGGACCCTTACATTCAACGAGGCCTTTTTTCAGGTGGTAGAGACCTTAACAGAACTTCACAGTTAAGCATGCTTATGCTGGAGCAATGCAAGGATGGGCGACCCCCTGAGAAGAACAAAACCGTGAAGGTTTTGATCAAAGCAGACAATATCGTTGCCATGTGAAGGGTCGGGATGTTACATAAATTGTTAGACATTATGGGATTATATGAAAACTTGTGCTTTTAAAAGATGAAAACCCGTTTTGAAACTTGTGTAGTCGATTTTTTTATATAAATTGTGATTGCATGTTATGCTTTTAATTCATGCTAGTCTATTCCTATTGGACTTCAGCTCACGTTGTGGGATTTCAAACCTTTTAGGTGAATTTGATCACGTGGCTTGATCTCGGTGAGTCTCGGAGGAGGTGAAGACAAAACTCTTTTGTTGTTATTAGTAGTTTTGTTGATTGGTTGTTATTACTGTTTTTTGTTAATGGATCATGTAACGAAGTCATATGTTTTGTAAGTCTTGAGGCCTTGATATCAATGCATGTATACTATATGTTCATGAGAGGAACCATGAGTTTTCTTTCATAGTTGTATGAATGGCTATCGTTCAGTTGGTTTCAACGTTTTAATAAATCATTTTCGGTTGGTTTTATTTTTAACTCAAATCATGTGCCTAGAGCGGAGGTTTTGAACCTTATTTTAGCATGTTTTAGATGGCTTGATTATGCTCTGAAGGTTTTCAAAAAGATTAGAAAAGCGTCTAAGTGTTAGGTTTTCAAATGAGGTGTTTTAAAAAAGAATTCGCAGCCAGACCGCTGGACAGCCTGCTTGAGCGATCTATCGAGCGGTTGTGGTAAGCCTACTGGTTTGTGTTGGCGGTGGAAAAAGTAGTGAGCTTGCAAGGACTGCTTGAGCAGTCTTTTGACCGATCAAGCGGTCTGAGCTATTTTCTGAAAACTTTGGTTGTTTGTTTTAAAGCCTGGCTCTTGGGGACTATAATTTATTCTTTTAGGGCTATTCTTTTACACAAAATAAACCTTTGAAAGTGCATTTTTCAAAGATTTTAAGCTCTCTTTCATTTACGTTCTTCGACCCATCTTGGCTCGTGTGGTTTTGATGGTTCTTGGTATCTCAAAACGGGTTCTTTTTTGGTAGTTCGCGTGACCCAGGTTTTGGGGCGTGACAGGCATCATTGAAGGCTTGAAAGTAATTTTGAATAAAGATTAGAAGTACCGACTCTGTGAGATTTAACTCGTAGAGCGTGCTTAATGTAAGAATTCATAAATGAATCGACACGTTGTTGATATGCTTATTGATCCTCCATGAGAGCTTTGAGAAAAGTCTTGAGCTGAGTTTTGGGTAGAACACCTTGAAAAATGCGTTAGAATTCTCTTAGCCAAAGGTCCATTGGCCTCTATTTATAGGTTTTAGTAGAAGGGGTTAAATTTAAATATTTTCTTAATTTGAATTTCAATTGATTTAATTTCTTTAAAATGTGAGAAAATCAGTCCTAATTTTATTGAAATAAAATCACGTTTAATTTTATCTCTCACATTTTTTTATGGAAAATTAGTTTTAAATCCTTAAAGTAGCGTCGGTTTTATTTTTTATCCACCAAAAGATTTTTTAACGCGCGAGATCCAGTTTTAACGCGTGAGATCCAATTGGACCCTTGAACAGATAAATTTATCTATGCAGTCTTTAAAACATACAGATAAATTTATCTGTATAAATAAAATTGTGCCTTTTTAAAACACGTGTAAAGCACACAGATAAATTTATCTGTGTGCCTTAAACATGTTTTGAAAAGCACAGATAAATTTATCTGTATACTTTACAAATGTGTGTTAAGCACACAGAAAAATTTATGTCTTATATAAATACACAGACAAATAAATTTATCTGTATGCATTACATATAAATTTATTCGTTTGTGTTAAATTTATATATATTGTAGGCGATTGGATCTCGCGCATTAAAAAATTTGTTGGTAAATTTTGCGCGTTAAAACTTATTTTTTTGAACCTTTCGCTAAAAGCTTCTTTTTTTATTAGTTGAGAAATTCTGACACGTGTCATTGTACGACCCACATAATATGTGATTTTGACTATTTTAAGTACTTTAATTAATTTTTAATATGTGACTTTGACCATTTTAAGTACTTTAATTAATCATAAAAATTAATTAACTATGATCAATTAAACGATAATTAAATGGTATTAAAATTTTAGCGTCTACGCCATCATTGCCCATTGTTTAAGTTGTGCACTACCTGCTCTAAGTCCTCTTAATAGCCAGCCTAAAAGTATAACTGTGCAAGGGGATATGATCTGGGAAACTGTAGGATGACGAGGCCCCATGGACTCACAAGAAGTAAGGTCTTCATTGGCTCCCGACTGAAAGCCATCTTTTTGATAAAACTTAAAAAAAGGTTAATAGTCAAAAACCAACCTTTTATTTCTATAAAGGCATCTTAAAGTCAACTTTTAACTAAATAATTTTTTTTTATTTGACTTAAATTAGAAGAAAAATCAAAGAATAAAAATTCTCGACTTAAAACTTGGCTACGAAATGAGCCGGTAGATGAAGAAGAATCTACAATTAGGTGAGATGGTCCAATTAACTATCTGGCCTAATGAACTCCCGAGAAGTAGCTGAGATCTTAGAATGTTGAATGAATCACATGCAATTATGGAAGACTTGCCATCCCAAACAGAATGTTCAATGAAGAACCTAGCTATTGACCTAATTAGCTTCAACAATGTTCATCTGAGGGTACCAAGTGAAGATCCAAAAATTTAACTGAGCACAGCTTCAACTTGACCTTCAATACCTACAATCATGTTTGTTACTGCTTTTTATCATCAACTTGTAGCTGCTGCTTTTTTTTTTTTTTTTTTTGGCATCAAAACTATATACCGAATTGCTTCTCATAGCTTCTCTGGGCCAAAAACAGTTTTCAAAAACTCCAGTTTAATATTTTTAACTTTCTTTTCCGAATAATCGACTTTAATTTATTATAAGATCAACTGCAGTAAATTAACACTAACGATATGTATCTTTTGTTGTCATTAGGCTGCAGACCAGAGAACTTAAGAAACTGAAGGACTACCGGATAAATAATCAGAAAAGGCTCAAGAGTCAGGGAAGTAGTGGATGAATAGATTATTTGCAAAACTCTAAAAAGGACCAGGGGGGATGCTTTCAAAAGGTCATATTTTTTTTTATTTTTCTGTTATTCTTTGTTGCTCCAAATAGGATATGCTTGCAGCAATGTGGACATACAAAAGCATCCAACAAGGAGATGGGCTCTACGCAGGAGAGGACTGTGTTCCATATGTGCACTTTTATCAAGTAATTGTTTATTAAGGCATTGTTCTTATACCCAGGGCAAACAAGTTTAAAACATCACAGCATTTTTACATGAAAATTTCAGCCCTATAATAGAAGAGAACAAGTAGTAAGAAACGAGCATTTATTCTGGAAATGATCTAAATTTATTGATTTAAAGCAAGAAGTATAATATGATAAAGAATGAAAAAAAAATGAATTGACGAGGTTACACACAAAAGAATTTGGCAAAAATTTAACGAATTTGAAACATTGGTTTGTTTTTTTGTTTTTTTTAGGACAAGTTGCACTCTGGAGGGAATCCTTGAGGAAATCTCTTTGCGTCGGTGCAATAGTTGTATATCATGTAATTCTTCTGCACCCATTTCAATCTTCCTTGGTTTGTGGAGTCCAATTGCTCTGAGAGCCATGAATTGGCAGTGGAAGACGAAGAGGAACTGCAAGAAGACGCTGCAGAGGTCCAAATGCAGGCGTTGGCATTGAAGTTCCGATAGGAAGCGGTGAAAGGAGCATAAGTCCAGTCAGTTTTGACGAGCCCGCCCCTTGTTGCCCAGTCATCGGCGTTCCACAGACTTGAGTATATCCTCATTGGTTGGTTCTTTGGATACGGAACACCAACCGACTCTGCATTCTTGAACTCTCTAATGGGTGTCCCATCTACGGAGAATCTAAAAGGGAGAAGAAAATTAGTGAATTAAAACAAAAATGAGATGAGCAGTAGCACTCTCGTATGCAAAAATTTAGTAATTTTTCTGAGTTTTTGGGAAATCTTACATGATACGTTGGGGATTCCAAAGAATGGAGTAAGTGTGAAAATCGACAGTAGGGTCGAACCATAGGTAGAATTGCTGCTCTCTGTTGCCCTTGCCTTGGCTAAACACGTTGGTGTGGAGAATGTAAGGATCTCCACTCAAATTCCCCAAGAATTCGAAGTCTATTTCATCATGGGTCGGTCCTTGTGAGGACAACTGCAATATTCAAATCACATATAAATTAGAACCTCTATATATACAGATTATATATCGTAAAAATTGATGTAAATATATGTGTGTACATGTGTATAGGAATGAGAATTAAACAAAACATACATAGTAGGCGGTGACGGTGCCGGCGGAGTTTCCGGGAACAAGCTTGAGCTGCATATCAATCTTCCCAAAGAGAAATTGGTCGTTGGACTGGAAGCCAGAGCCTGAGGCCTTGTCAAGTGAGAGAGTGAGAAGATCCCCATTGTTGAGTATCTTCCCCCGCCCATCGCCCCAAGTGATGCCAAAATCTTGATAAAAGTTGCTGGCTGAGACCGCCGCTGATAAACTACCCATAACAAAGATCAGCAATAACATCCATGAAACTGATCTTGAGGAAGAAGAAGCCATTGATTGATGTTTGTGGGAAAGGAGGTGTTTGTATTTTGAGTGAGATTGGAGTTCAGTTGGAAGCGTTTATATAATAGGTAGGGAACGTGTATAGGAAGGTGACGGAGAAGAAGCCATTGATTGATGTTTGTGGGAAAGGAGGTGTTTGTTTTTTGAGTGAGATTGGAGTTCAGTTGGAAGCATTTATATAATAGGTAGGGAAGCATTTATATAATAGGTAGGGAACGTGTATAGGAAGGTGACGGAGAAGAAGCCATTGATTGATGTTTGTGGGAAAGGAGGTGTTTGTTTTTTGAGTTAGATTGGTGTTCAGTTGGAAGCATTTATATAATAGGTAGGGAATGTGTATAGGAAGGCGACGGAAATGGCCTGTTGGGTTGGTGTGGTGTTGATGATTGGTGAAGAGCTGAGTTGTATAACAGCGAATGTGGTAAAACATCTGGAACGGGCTGGAAAGGGGTAAAACAGCTAGATGGCTCAGCCAGTGCAGGCGGCTTTCGTGTTTAATGAAGCTGAAAGGATGCCCTTGATGCAAATCCCCAGCTGGGTCTGTCCCACTGGGCACCTATCACACAGGTTCTTTTACCAAAATACACACATTTTTTAACTTAATTATCGAAATAAGGGTTTTAAAACTTAATTTCTAACCTACTAAAAGCATGTTTAGTAAATACGCTTTAATAAAAAACGTGTTTGCTAATGCTAAACACGCTTTAAGCTTAACCTCAGAAAAATGAAATAACAATATAAAAACGTGTTTGAGAAACACGTTTTCTGGATTTATACATAAAACGTATTTAGCAAATACGCTTTCAGTATAAATTAAATTTATACTGAAAACGTGTTTGGTAGACACGCTTTATGCTAAAATTAATTTATACTGAAAACGTGTTAACACGTTTTCAGTATAAATTAATTTTATATTGAAAACGTGTTCGTTAGACGCGTTTTATGTTAAAAATTAATTTTCATTTAAAACGTGTTTATCAAATACGTTTTCAATATAAATTTTATTTATACTGAAAACCTGTTTGCTAAATACGCTTTCAGTTTAATTACTGCACTGCATATACGCACTCTTGGTGATTGGTTTATTTGATTTTTAAATATTTTCAATTTTTATATAAATTTTAGTTAAGTTTTTATTTTTTCATTCTTCTTTATGACAAAATATTATTAATTTTTAGTTAATTATGCAAAGTTTAATTAAATTTTTATTTTAGTTAAGTTCAATTTATTTTATTTATAAATTTTTTGTTATTTTCAAGTTCTCTACTATCTATATTTTTGTTGATAAGATAAAGGCCTCATTTCGACTACATTTTGTAAATTTAACATATTTTTGTTTTTTTTTGAATGTTTTATATATTGATTAAATTAGAATATTGTGGAGACTTAATAATATTTTCTTTTGATCGGCAAATATCATTTAATTGCCAAAACAAAAGTGGAGCTCCATATAATTCCACTGTTGTAAGAGCTAACCATTTTTATTTTTGTAACCCCATAAATTTTTTTAGGTAAATAATCGAAAAAATTTCAGCAGAGTTCCCTCTGTTTTTTTACTATCTCTCGGTATAACCGTATAATATTCACCTGTTTAACAATCCTAGCATTCAAAGAGGAGTTACTTCAACTTCAAACTATTTCAGAAATTGCCAAAATTGGTTTCCACTTCACAAGAATTGTTCCCAACATTACACAAATCTTCAAAATCATGTTTAGATGCCAAAGTACCAGGAGGATCCAATCCAAAAGATAAAAACTATGAATAACTACCTAATCACCGGGATCAAAAGGAAGAGAAAACAGAGACAAAAAATGCTAGGGACAAGATTCCAAAAATCCTTAGTTGGAATTACAGGGTTGAAAACTATCAAACCATAAAATTCAAGAACAGTGCATATTCCATAGTAACAAGATTTACTCCTCCATGCGATTTTCCTCCGATTGCTGCTGAGAAACCTTGACTTTGACCTTTGGTAAGGTACGAGAAGGCTCTTGTTGGAGGGCTGAAGGATCCTTGACCATATGGATGCTATTAACGACAACTAACAGCAAAAAGGAATTTGTCACGCCCTAAAACTCGAGGTCACGTGAAAATCCACCAAACATCTATTTCATATGAAAATACAGGTTTTCATACATTAAAATCCGCCTATTGAAACCAATGAAATACCCAACATAGTGTATCTCTCATAAAGAAAAGATATACAGTTCAACATGCATATAATATATCGCCTTATGGCGTACAAAACCTGCCTTCTGGAACAGGTATACCAAAAAAAAAAAAACTATAAAAGTCTTCTGCCACCGCGGGCACCACCAAGCTATACCTCATTTACATCATCACCTGAAAATAGTTTTACAGAAAATTTTCACCCGTGAGCCAAAATCCAATAGAAGCAAATAATAAGCTGTAAAGCAGGAATATGCAATCATACGGTGAGAGCGAACTCAACCACAAAACCAAAACAGGTTTTCCATCCAAAACCCTCAAGTTTTCCCATCAAATCACAAGAGTCTCCCAAAACGGTTTCATTTACATAAAACCTATTGTTTTCATCCTTGAAACCATGTGATGCAAAGTTGCAAATACCAACCACAGTTAAGAAAAATAGTAATCAAAACATCGTTCCCTCGCAGAATGTACCATCGCAGAAAAGAAGAATAAGATCTTATGTATCGACTCTATCACTAGGGGACAGAGGCCACAACTATAAACTCCTGTCCAGTATCTAACCCCCAGATATCTTGGGATCGCCTAGATACACACAGGTTCTATACGGAGCACCACGGCGAACCACTTAGTTTACGGTTATGACCCAAGGGAACTAAGCACCCATCTATCTCAGTTTACGGGGACTAACCTGAATGACCTGAGTACCTACGCTGCGCACGTTTTCGGACTTACACTGAGGGCAACTCGTGCCACATACACGTCATCCCGGTACACCTAGATAATCTTCTTAAAATATTTATTAAATCGGTACATTATACATGTACATAGATCCATCCCTCACCAGGAGATCAAAACAAAATATTTCCAAAATATTTTTC
>JAULJZ010115531.1:0-11393 GCA_032270985.1 Heliamphora pulchella
TTAGAAAAAAAGAACTGAAATTTGGAGGTTTACATTTAAAGGTTTAATTATTTTAAATGACAAGTATTTGTTATTGAAGAAAGTAATAAATTTTTCTCAAAAATTATCACACAAGTGTTTTTGTGAAATTTGTGAAAATTGATATTTTAAAATTATTTGAGGTAAAAAAATTAATTTTTATTATATATACGAATTTTATAATTTTTTGAGACAATGCAAATTTAGGCAAGTACTGTGGCTCTCCTAGTGAATAGACTACTAATCTTATCAAAGAAAATAATGACTTGTGGTATGAGAGAGACAAAACGAGAGGGAAAGAGCAGAGCGAGAGAGAGAGAAAAGTATTGTGACTTCTAGTAATAAATAGACTACTAATCTTAGAAAATAATGACTTGTGGTACGAGAGAGAAAGAGCGAGAGTGAGAGAGAGAGTGAGACACAGAAAAGTACTGTGACTTCTAGTAGTGAATAGACTATTGATCTTATCAAAAAAAATAATAACTTGTGGTACGAGAAAGAGAGAGAGAGAGGCTTGTGAAAGAATAGTCGATTTATGATTGAAATTGACACTCGTTTGGGGTGTTAATTATATTTTGTTTGAGAGATCTAATATAGTGGCTCTATCCTATTCTCAATTTTTGTTCCTTGATTAAATAAAATGGATCAAATTTGTTTGAGGACCTAGTACTGTAGCTCGATATTATGATGTTTTGGTTTAATGTTGCATTCGGTAAAAGAGCTGGATCAAATTTATATGATAGATCCAAATAACATGTTAACTCAATTCAAAGGAAAAAAATCATGTTTAATTGATGAATCATAAAAATATTGATGACTTTCTTGAGACAAAAAAAAATTGACGAGTGCTTCAAAGAAGGAAGTCTCTTAAATATTAATTGATGTATAATATTGATCCTTACGTCTGGGGGATGGACTATGCCTGTTATAAGGAAGTCTCTTAAAGAGGTAATCCAACCTCTTTGATTGGAGATGTAAGAAAGAGATTCAATTGATAAACAATTCATTCTGCATGATTTATTTGTAGTACATTTAAAAAAATAATAAAATAGATAAACTCGCATTTCTATGACAATTGTGCTTAACGGTGACTGATATTATGATGAATATAACATTTAATGAGTTCAAAACAACATTCTTTTGTAAGGTTATGTCACTAAACCCTTGGTAGATTTATTTAAGTATGAGTCGTTGTGAGATTGTGATTATGTGACTCTGCTAATTTCTAGAAATTCTTATGAGAATCAATATCTAGTGCATAGCCATCAATAATAATAATCAGCGAACTGATATCCAATATCAATACAATGTGTGTGATATGTTGAAATCGAATTTAAAAAGGCTAGTTCAATACTTAGTTCACTGTGATCGTTTAGAGAGTGACCATTAACACTAAGTAAAGTTCAACTCCGAAATATACCTATAAAATATGGTAGTTAATTATATAGTTAAACGTGAGCATCCCTTTACAAGGAGTGAAGAGCCTAAATTTACCGAATTAGAACAAGAGGCATTTATTCTTCAATTTTAAATTTTTAAAAAAAATACTATTAGAAATAAAGTTTTACAAAAATATAAAAAAATTAATACCAAATTAAGAAATTAAATAAAAAAATATAAAATTTGTTTTAGCTTCTAATTCATGGATAGCACAACAAGATGTCGAATATCAATGTATTATTGCATATTTAAAAATGATAATTAAAATTTAAATAAAATAACTATATCTTTTAAACATATAAAACTTCCTTATATTGGTCACACTTTATGTATAGAAATTAGAGCACAAATATGTCCGTAGGGCATTAATAATAAAATATTTTTTTATTACTTTAGATAATATTTCTTACTAAAATGAATGTATTTAATATTTAAAACGTGATTTACAACTTATTGTATACGACGAATTGTTTCATATTCGTTATTTCGTACATATATTAAATTTAATTATTAAAGAAATGACTTAACGAATATAACAAATCTATTAATAAAGTAAGACAAGGCATGAGAATAATTAATAGTAGTACTAAAGAGTAGATATTTATAAAAAATTATGTATTGAAGAAAGTTTTAGAGTTAAAAAATTATCATACTATGTAGAAATTAAATAGGATACTATATATATATTATGTTTTAAGTAGCAATTAAATAAAAAAATAATTGATTTATTTTTAAAAATTCAATCAATAAATAATATTTATTCAGCAACTAATCAAGATTGGGATAATATAAATTTATTTAAAAATTAAAATAAATAAAGATCATTATTTATTAAGTTATACAAGTTATAATCTATAACATATAACTTATAAGTTACTTTATCAAAACTTATAATAAATTGTTGTTTATTAAATTATAACTTGTATTTTAATTTATAAGTGAGTTTATAAACTATAAACTTATAATATATAATTATTTATTAAATTAGAAATACTATTGTCTTTTTAAAAATATTGCATATAGAAAATATTACAAGATAATAACTAATAATTAAAAGTTAATTGATAAACTAAAATAAATATAAAAACCCAATAACTGCAATTTTAAAACATCAAAAAAAATATTTATTTTTTTTAGAAAGTCCAAAAAGACCCAACTCATTTCCGCTTTAGGTTAAGCCGCCCGAGCCCAGACTGAGCCGTTTTTACACTCTTGCTCTCATTTAATTGCCTACATATATAATTATATAACCTTTTGTTTTCTCACAAAATTATATAGGTCTAGCATTAAAAAATTTAGAAAAATAAAAAATAAATTTATAAAATGACAAACTCTACACATAAAATGTCGTATTTAAATATTATTATAAAATATAATTAACACAACATTACTCATAAAATTACTATTACCCTATGTATATATACAGACAAACATGTCAGAGATTGAAAGAGAAAGAAAACAAGAAGAAAATAGAGAGAGATAAGTGGATGTGGTGTGGCAGAGCAGAAGGGAGAAAGGTGGAGCTATGAAATATACGGTAATAATTGTTTTGGGAATATTAGAATTTGATGTGGAATGGGGGATGGGGAGAACTTCTGTGCAACAATGGATGATAGTACGGTAATGTGCAGAGTTTATGATTTTATTTTCAAACATATATTTATGATCGAATTCGATTATTAAATAGAATTCGTTAAGTTTGTTATCTACGTAAAATTTAAATTGTTTTGATTCTTATTATTACGTAATCGAATAACATTTCTTTAGCAGTTTTGTTTTTGAAATTATAATTTATGTGTAAGATAATATTATTCGATCACGTAGTTACAAGTATTGAATAATCTTAAATTTTGATGTGAATAACAACTTTGACGAGAGCTACGTAATTAACAAATCCAACTATAAGCATATGTTCGGGAATCAAATTATAAAACCTGTACTGCACGGTTGATGCACAGCACGAGAATTATCTGGTGTTCTTATAGTATTATGTGTTAAATTCACTTGGTACTTCGGTTTAATATGGTAACGATAAATTTTACGGTAGGTACGTAATGACTTAATTTTGTTAAATAATTAAAAATAAAAAAATAACTTAAAATATATAAGTTATGATTATTTATTTATCAAAAATATTACATAATATTATTTATATAATAATTTGTTATATATAATTATTAATAATATTATAATAATATTTTAATAATCACCTTTAAGTACTACTTAAGTACCATGTAACATAACTCTGTAACTATATATGGAAAATGAAGGGACAGAGGTTGCCGGCCTACATCTCGTTTTGGCCTTTGTCGTCTTCTGTACAACATGGAATGGATTCGCTTTGGAACTTGCAAAACAAAAAAATCCTCTCCTTTGCAGCTAGTTTTTTATAATATCGAAGTAGTATGTAATATTATCATATAATGGCCTTGTTTGGGTTAATTTGTTTGATTTTTGCATATTTTTGTGTTTTTTAACTTTTTTATATTTAGGTTAAATTAAATTCTTACCTTTTTAAATCGTATCGACAAGTGAAATCATAAAAGTAATTTTTTATCAACAAATAAAAAATATTTACTAAAAACCAAAAAGCAATACAAATTTTAATTTATTGACTTATTTTAGTCTTTTTAAAATGTTTTTCATATTTTTGTAAAAAAAAAAATTTCCTTTTCAGCTCGTCTTAATGAGAAAGTTCAAAAAATATAATAATTTAATTAAATAATAAAAAAATATTTATTTAAAAAAAATAAACAAATAACTAATTTTCTCAAATGAGACTAATATTCTTACTTAATAATTCGTTATAATTTTCTTTGAAAAATCTGCATATTTTCCTATCTCAAGTTATTTAGAGCTGAATAATGTTATTAGAATCTCAAAAATGCAAATCTCGATCTTTCATTGTACGGTTGTTAATACATTGTTATAGAGGAATGCACATATTTTGCAATAAAAAAATTTGTTACGTTTCATTTATTTCAACAAAAATATTTTTAATAAAATATTTTATTTAATTTTTATTATTAATTTTTATTATTTAATTTTACTTAATTTTTATTAAAAAATATTTTTAATAAAATATTTTTATTATTTTATAATAATTTTTATTATTTTTAACAAATCTCGATGAGAGGAGTTATAATTAAAGTACAATAATTAGACTAAATTAATTTACCAAAAATAAAATTAAGCAAGGAAGCAATTATACCTAAAAATTCAATCAAAGCAATACGTGTATAAGTGTAACCAAAGCAATTATATCTAAATTGCTTAGAATAGTTTTTTTTTTTGCTTTTTATAAAAATATTTAAAATATTTTTTCTTTTTATTTATAAATGATAATATTAGGTATGTTAGCACGGCTTATATTATTCTTGAAAATAGATTCAGTTTTTAAAATCGAAGGTTTTATAGTTATTTTTTAATTAAAAAATTAGAGCACTTGTAATGTATAAAATATAAGTTTTTTAAAAAAAATATAAAAAAATAGTTAATTTGCCAGAAATACTAAAAACCAAAACTTAAAAACTGTCTTTTTTTTTTTCCTTAAAAAAATCAACTTTTTAGATACGAAAACAAGAACTTGTAAAAAAAAAAACTTTATGTTCTCCACTATGGGCCCCACACCCATTCGAAGCCCACACGCCTCTCTCTCTCTCTCTCTCAAACGTCGTGAGGGTGGCTGTCAACTGCCTCAACTTCATAATCTCGATTAGGGTTTGCGGACTCGAATCAGTAGTTCAACTCAGGGTTCTAATTCGCTTTATTAAAAAACGTATCGATAGTAGTAATACAGTCATGTATTAGTAGATATCGATCAGTATCGATCAATATATTAATAAATATCGGTATCGAATATTTAAAATCTCAATACGTATCATCCGATACGATATGTAACCGTCAATATTTAAAATTTCATTCAATTTATTAACCCGCTAACGCCCTGCCGTCGTTACCGATCATGCAACAACATTAGATTCTTGATTAGGGTTTGCAGACCCCAATCCATTCCAAATCGAGATTCGAGTTATTATTCATCTATGTTAGAGAGAGAATTTAATCAGAGAAAGTGGTGGCATCGACTGCTGGTTACGGAGTTAGCAGCGACGGCAACGGTGATGGTGTGGTGGTGATTAAGTGGCAGTGTTACATGGCAATCAGGGAGAACTTATTAAGTGTTTTGCTTGGAATGCCTAAAAGAATTTGACTTTTAAAAAGGTTTAGGTTTTTTTTTAAAAAAAAAATAATAATAATAAATAGTTAGATTGATTAGGATAATTTTTTGTACTAGTTTTTTTATTTTTTTTTCTTTTTATAAAAATATCTAAAGTGCCCTTATTTTTAACTTTTAAGTTGTAGTACTTGAGATATTGACACAGTTTTTTTTATTTTTATAAGTAGAATTGATTTTTTTATGTAAGAATAACAATTTTGTTTCAAAAAAAATTTAGGGTGTTAAGTATATGTATTGGCTTTTTTTTCTTAAATTAAAAGATAAAAAAAAAGTTAATTAGTTTTTTTTTTAAACCAATCAATGCAACTTAAGAACCGACTTTTTTTTATAAAAAAGTCAACTAAAAACTAACCCAAACATGCCCTAAATGTCCAGGGAGGCCATGGCTCTTCCCTCTCCACCTTCTCTATTTTTAAAAACAAAAATGCTATAAATACCAAAAACAAATCAAGATATTTATTCAAAATTTAAAATAAATAATACAGATTCAATTGTGTAGCATGTTGTATTTTCATCGAATTCAAATAACTCATTTTAAATTATTTAATTTAAATTTTAAATAAAATTTTAAATTTGTTTCCTGAAGTTCGTAGAACTATTGATTTCTTTACTAATCTTTTATTTAACGACCATTGCGTAATGTACCGAGATCAACGCAGTAATTTCTCTCATCAATTTTATTAGTTTTATTTTGTGTATAAGAGGTATATATATATATATATATATATATATAACTTTTTTATTATAAAAATTAAATTATGTGAATTTTTAATTTATAAAAAAATATATAAAATTAATTAAACAGATTAAAATGATCAACTAAATAGTGACTACTTAATAAAGTAATGCATTACAAATTAGGAGTAGAGTTAACGCTAAATTAGAAATATGCTGAGAAACTTTATAGTCAAAATGGTTTCGAGTAGATAAGAACAAAACGGAATATATAGATCATAATTTTAGCAGTAATATTAGTATTAATAATGAAAAAGTAAATATTCAAAATTAAGAGATATCTAAAAGTAAATATTTTCGTTAATTAACAAAAATTGAGAAATTAAATAAAAACAAAGTTGATTACCTCATCAAGTGGAGAGAACTTTTCGACATTTTATGTAATCGAATGACACCTACAAGATTAATTTTTTTTATTAAATAGTTATTAAACCAACGATTTTATATGATACAAAATATTGTATTGTTGAGAAAAATCACATAAACAAGATGAGTGCTGCTTAAATAAGAACATTAAAGTGGATAAATAATAAGACTAGAAAAAATAAATTTAAAAATAAAAAAAATCTTAAAATAATAGAGATCGCACCAATTGAACACAAATTAAAAAATATATATTAATGTGATTTAGACGCATACAACGTATACCAATCGATGCACTAGTAAAGAAAAATAATAAGATCATAAGTAATAAAAAATACTAAAAGATAAATAAACCTAAATTAGTAGGTACTTGGGGAGTACCTAATAATTTTCTAATATAAAGAACCAGTAAAAAATTAATTCAAGTTAGACAAATGTTAATAAATCACCAACCACCCAAAACTTAAGGCAATTAGACATATTTATAAAGCTGAGATTCTTTGCCTCAAAAATGATATGTCCCGTTGTTCTAATGCATTAAAAATTATTGAGTCGTGTAAGATTCTCGAAGTGCAAGAATTTCATAATATATTTAACAGTTTTTAATATATTGAGACAAATAAACATATAATTTTTAAAACATGTGATATCTTGCCCATATTACATTCAAATGAGGCATTAATTTAATGGTGCCTAAAATTCAATAAAATGGAAAATTCAAAATTACAGTTTAAAATTATAACTTAAAATAAATTTATTCAAAGTTTTAGTAGAACAATTTTCTTTTTGGAAAAAAATTATAGGTGCAATTGTTCTTTCAAAATATTAGTGGAGGTACGTGGGCCCTCCGCTCCTAATTAGTACCCTATTTATCTCAAAAACTCTTTATAATTATTTGATATTTCATAATGTTAATATATTTAAAAAAAATACTCAAAATATGATTTCATAGTTTTTAATATATTGAAATATAAAAAATATATAAAAAAGCGAGACATACAATCCAGTGAAGTTTCTAAAATTAGTTATAAGTATTTGGGAAATTTCAAGAATTGTCGAATTTATTTTAATTTTATTTTTGTTTCTAGTTTTCATTTTTTTTAAAAATACTAAAAATTTCGTAGCATTATTTTAAGGTAAGCAAAATGGGAACTCTCGCTAAGGGCACATTTAGTTGAAAAACTATTTTTATAAAATAATTGGTGAATCCAAATTATTAACAGACTATTATAAATTGAATATTAGTTTAACATTTTTTTGTATAAAATGATATTTGGTTGAGAATATGATAGGCAAAAGATAAATAATATGATGTTGGGTTTGAGATGATTTTTATAAGATGATTATGAAATTTAAAAAAAAAAGTAAGATAATAATCGTTTCGAAACTTCTAAACCCACTTGAGTGGTGAATAGTAACAATCGCAAAATGATAAACTTATGATAGTTACTTAGGATCAAGTGTCAAGGAGATAATTTAATCCTCCTCTCAACTTGACAAACCAAGACAAAAAAAAAAAAAAGAGGAATAACTATACGAGATTATTCTCATATAATTTAATTATATCTTTTAAGAAAAGATATAAACTTATTAAAATTAATTGAAGTTATAGCTCTTAACATGACATAAAAATATTTATGTAGCTAATTAATCCCAATTAATTAGAACAAAGACTTAATTTAGTTTAATTTAATTTGAATCTAATTCCATCCTTTTAAACTCTCAAACAAACAGAATTTAAGAATAAGTGTGAACTGTTGGGACTCTTCCCACTTGACTCAACCACAGTACACTTTTACTTTTGACTTTTGTAATAATATGAAGCACCAGTATGCAAGATTACACATGACAAAACAATTTTGATTTGCTTTCTACTTAAAACTTGCAAGTGTGATTTGAGTGTGAAATCCAGTACCACCACCACCCTATGGGCCACCTCCAACTTGACATGATGGAATGCATGATAGATCACTTTTTTTTGGCATAGATTGGGAGTAATAATCCAAACATCCATAATATTTCCAATTAGATTTTTTCTCCTAGATTTTAAGGAGGTGTTTCTTGTAGCTAGAATTATTAATTTATAAATTTTACTAAACAAAAGTAGCTATAATTTTAAGTAAAAAATTACAAATATTTAAAATTGTAAACTTATCATTTAAAATAGTTGAATTTGTATTTGTTAATTTAGAATCGAAATGTATAAGCAAAAAAATATAAGCACAGTAGTTTGAATTTTTAAAATTTTGTTTGTTTGACTACACGCACTAAAAGTAATAATTTAAACAAGGGCAAACACCCTCTAAACATTTATTTAGATTGTCATTTCAACCATATTATTGCATTAAAATCATGTAAGCATTGTTCTAAGGCCATGTTTGATAAGGATTATAACTCACTGGACTGGATTGTGAATCTAGTGGAGCTTTTAAACTTGTGTTTGCTTTTTATTTTTTGCTTTGGACTAACAGACTAAGTGGACTACGAATCCACCAGATTAGAGGATTGCTAATATTTATTTGGAGGCGTTATTGTTAGTCCATTAGGTGTTTATTTACAGATCTACCTATGACCGTCGCCAACAATGCATCACGACTATTTGCCATCGTTGCCGCCCTCCACCCTCGTCGGAGACTGGTTTGTTCTGGCGAGTTGTTGTTGTTCTTCACTGGAGACCAAGAAGATGAAAACATTTTGTTGTTTTTTTGTTTTATTTGTGAAGAAGACAAGTTCGATGAAAAAAAAATACTCGATCAAAGAAGACTTGTTCGATGAAGAAAATGTTATATGAAAAAGATGAAAAAGACCTGCGCCGCCCCACAACCCTTTTCCAAAATTTTTCTTCCAAATCTTGAACTATTTAATAGGGCTGCACAAAAAACCGATAATCCGGTCTGATTTGGTTCGATCCGTACGATTCAGTTCGATTTTTATTTGTTGCGGTTCGGTTCTGAATTAAAAATTTTAAAATCCGTTCTGAACGGTCCAGTTCTCGGTTTTGGATTAATCTCACGGATTAGAACCGGACCGGATCGGTTCTAATTAATATTAAAAAAATATTATTTATATATATATATAATTCTTAAGAGATAACCGTAGCTTCCTTTCAGTTTCATTTCACGCTTCCACGGCTCCACTCTCCATCAGTCCCTCGACAGCTCGACTCCCTCCCGCTTAGTTCACGCTGCCGGCCTTGCCGCCTCCTCCTTGCCACCTCGCCTCCGTCGACCACGGCTTCAGACCCTTCAGTCTTCTCGTCGCCTCCTCCTCGCCGACCCTTGGAGTGTCTCGCCACCTCGCCAATCCTTCGCCTATGATCACAGCTTCAGAAGCTGTATGATTTTTTCTTTTGAGCTTCTTTATCTATAAGATTTTTTGAGCCTTCGCCTGTGACATACCCTTCGCCTGTCAGATTTTTTGAGCTTCAAAAGCCGACCCTTCGTCGACCCTTCAGTATTCTTGACTTATTTGCATATTCTTAGTTTAGACTTTAGAGATCTCTTTGGATGTTGAAGTTGCTAGATGTTGATTAAATTGATGTTGCTAGATGTTTGATTAAATTGATGTTGCTGGAATATCATAGTTTATATTTCAACTATGGCTTAAATTGATATTGCTGGATGTTTGATTAAATTGACTTGTTGCTGGAATATCAACTATGACTTGAACTAATGTTGCTGGATATTTGATTAAATTTACTTAGATCATCGGTTTTATTTCTGTTTAATTACCTTCTTTATTTTTTTTCCCACCATTTTTTTGCCTTTTATCTGCTTGGAAGTATTTTTGTTTAAACTTTTTTGTTGAAGCTTTAAAAATATTTTTTTGTTGAAGTAATAGAACTGTTAGTCGAATCCTGAACGATCCGTTTGCAAGGATCGGTTCCGATCCGATTCCGTTACTTGAACAGTTCGGACACGGTTCTAAAAAACCTGAAACCGTTGGTAATGGTTCGGTTCTCAATTTCTTAAGGAATCAGTCCAATCCGAATCGTGTGCACCCCTAACTGCATTTGAGGGGCAAAATGAAAACAAATTTAATGACACAAACAGAAACCTAACGGTCATAGACGGAATCCTAACGGTTTGAATTAGTATGTAACAACATTTCAGCCTGTAAAGGAGGTCAGTGTAATTTGTTTAAAAAAATGAGATTGACTGTATTTGACCAGAATCTTATGGGAGGTCAATGTAATTTAGCTAAAAAAAATTATTAAATTTACTTCAAATATGAGATAAGATAAGATAAGATATATAATATTTTGACTCTAAACATGAAATTGTATAGTTATATCAAATATTGTTATGCTTTTATTGGACCCAAACACACTTTAAAAGGAATACAAGTTATATTCTCTTAGTTTTCTCAGTAAACAAACAAACAGGCTCGTAAAGTCTCGACCCATGTATAGCTTTTGTCCCTGCACTGTATATAGTTAGTACTCTTCGCCTCTTCGGGCTGCCCATGCACTGCATTTACTCAACTCCACGAGGCCTGCCTCGCTGCCCGTCCTGCCCGATTCGCTTCCAAAACTATGGTCTTCTCTCTCTCTCTCTCTCTCTTATTGTTTCAGTCTTTCTCTGCTCTTTCATTGCCCCTA
>JAULJZ010115542.1:0-11393 GCA_032270985.1 Heliamphora pulchella
GAGAGAGGGAGGGGGGGACAAAATGAAAAAATAAAAAAAAATTAACAGAATTAGGGTTAAATCATGACAGGGGAGGCCAATGAAATTTTAAAAATTATAAAAGTGGTACCTATTTTTATCAAAAATTATAAGAATGGTTAGTGTAATTTATCTTAAAATTTTAAATAAAAAAAAAGGTGGCCATGATCTTTCATTTCTATCATCTCGTTTGTGACAAGTATGGTACCCACTTGGGACGCCATTGTTGTCTTTTCATGACAAACTGTCAAACCATGACCTTCGATTGTACTTGCAACTGAAACAAACATACCTTAATTAAAACTTCCCCTATCCATCCCATGAGAGAAAACTGCATGTGGATGAGTACTTTGGCTTTGAAGACAAAATAATTTTTCTTTGGAAAATGAAAACTTAGATAATGTAATAGATAAATAAAGTATAAATTTTTTTTTTGGTATAAAGTATGCTTATAGTCTGATTTGAGATAATAATTTATTAACTTATTTTATTTTAATAAACCTTTTTATAATTTGATCAAAAAAAATATTTTTTAAAATTCTATCATAAAGAGATGGCTAAAAAGTAAAAAAGATCAAAAGATGAACAAGAATTAAAAAAAACCAAAAATAAACCAAATGATCAAATTTAACACAAATTCAGTTTAATGAAAGTAGTATATTCCACCTTTAAAATTATATTGATATTGATTTTTTAATCTTATAAGGCTATTTACTATAATTCACTGACCTTGTTTTTAGCAAGACTAGATTGATTTATTTTTATTTAAATTTCAGATATGTTAAGGAAAGTTCGAATTTGGAGGATAAGAACTTAATAGACTATGAATAAAGCTTAGCAGAGGTAAGCTCTCCTTATGTTTCAAAAAAATTGCATTATTATATATGGTAGTATTAATATTAAGTATTTAAAATTATATAAATGCGTCACTTAATACTTCTTAAAAAATTAATGTGTGTCTTATCAAATCTTTTGCAGGATTATTAGCTTCTCGTATTTGGTATGCATGAATGGAATATTGTTAGAATAGAGTTGAAGTGAAAATGAAATGTATGACAGAATGGAATAATAGAATGTTCATTCTCTTTTTACTGTTTATTCAACTCTCTTTAAGTTTCAAAAAAATTACATTATTATATATAGTAGTATTAATATTAAGTATTTAAAATTATATAAATTCATTACTTAATACTTCTTAAAAATCTAATATGTACCTTATCAAGTCTTTTTCATAATGAGGAATTCTTCGAGAGAAAACTCCAAATTTATGTACATTCCGTCACACATACAAAATCAAAACCCATAAAAGTGCAAGTGGCTTTAGGAAAAGGAAGATTTCAAGAAGGTACCATTTGAAGAAGTAGAATCGTCGAAAAATTGACCTAATCGCTCATGAAAAAGATGAGGGTGTCAAATCTCCTGACTAAGAAAAGATTACTACGCCAATGTTCATGTTTTTTTTATAGATGGAGACATTGCTTTTATTAATTCGTACTCATGGGTTATATAAAATTGATCTACTTTTTTCATTGATTATTCGCATCGAATTTTAGGCAAATTTTGACATGTACTTGTGCTGGGCTTTTTTTTTTTTGGTAATTCGGAATTAAAATAACAAAAGCAAGTTAGTCAACCGAATGCACTTGCACTGGCTTTTTAACTTAAGAAAGATTGAGTCAAGAAATTAAAAAAAATAAACCCATTTTCCTGCAATTAATTAATATGTGATTTCTCTAAAATGGTGCAAAAGAATGCCTAACTGCAATTAACTAATATGAGATTCTCTGAAATGGTGCAAAACAATGCCTAACCCATGATTGGGAAAATGGCTTTTCAAGCAACCAAACAAGCATTTAATTTAAGAGAAAATCTCTAGTGGGAACCCCAAATGGATAAATGGTACATTCCCAATTTGTGGCTATTATTTTTCAATATTAATGATTTTGGATCTAAGTCTCAGGAAATGTGACCACATCGATGCAGACTTTGTTTGTTAAATGTGGACCTTTTTGGCCTTCTTGTTTTTTTGGCCAAAAATCATGTGACAAATTTAACCTAGCTGATTGAAATTTTTCAAAAACCATATCCTTTCATCCTTGTTGTTCAATTTATTATTATTGTTATTATTATTATTATTAAATTTTTTTTTTGCAGAACACAAGATAATTAAACATCTATTAATAAAAGAAATTTTAAATTATTTTTGCATAGTCATCAACACCTAATAAGTGATCATTCATTTCATTTTTTCAATCGAGGTGTAATTATAATCTCTAATACTCCCCATCACACGTGTAGTCGTTTTTGAGATCTTTAACGTGTAATTTTTTTCTTCGCTATCGTTTAATTGTATTTGAGTCTGTCATCGTGGGTGTGATCTTCTTCTTAGAGTATATGTTGAAAATTGAAAATATACTATGAAATTATATTGTGCTGGTTTAGGGATCAATTGTGCTACTTGTTAATGATATAATTGAAACAGGTTATTGCCATGTTGAGATAGATATTCTACTTGTTGTTTTGAAATGAATGTAAATTGTTTTATGCAAGTTTAGCACCAAGATATTTTGTTGGATGTTACATTTGTTTGCGACGAAATATTTTGTTGCTTATTACATTTTATTAACGATAATATTTGTTATCTTATTAATCTATGATTTTGCCACAAATCTTTTCCATTGTGAATTATTGTCATCAATTTAATTAAAAAATCTTACAACGAAATTATTTGTCACAAAGTATTTCTACTTGCAACAAAATCATCCCCGTTGCTATTTATCTTTTTTGCGATGATTTTTTGTCACCTATTTATCGTGTAAAATGTATTTTAACTTCCGCTTGACAAAATATTTATCGTGTAAAATGCATCAATTAGAGCTCGTTTCGCCACTAAAAACGTAAAATATAAAATACCTCTAATACTTCAATATTTGTTATTTTTTTATTTTTTATTTGTTCCCCAGTAAATTACAATATAGCCCTTACGCATATAAATAAAGAACGAAACTAATTTATCATTTTTCAACTATCTCTCTCTTTCTCTCTCCAATCAACTTTCTCTTTTATTTGAACTTGAAGATAAATATTTGTCAGGATAGATCAATTATAAACATATACATTTTAAGTATTGTATATGTTTATGTTTTAACCACTTTTGTAAAGATATGAGTTATAAATCTTTGTACTTAATTAATGAATATTTAAAATTTGTATTTATGGGTGGTGAAAAATGTTTCATTGTGCTGGATTGTGAAAAACATCTCGGCATGTTTAGAGATGTGCTCTCACTGTGTTGAATTTTTGAATTTGTTACTATTTGACTTAGAGATAAGTTCGAAATTTATGAAAGGGGTTTTTTATATCAATACGATTTCAAAAACTAAGGTTCAAAAATTTTAAATATTCATAGTTGGACAGCTATAGAACACAACGTTCATAGCTGGAATCTGGTCTTTATGGCTGGCAATGAATAGGTTGGTGTTTGATAATGTCAGAACTGATTATGAGGAGGTGGTGTATCTGACGAAATTAAGGACAGGGTTATGGATGAAAGGTAAACTGCAAAACAGGATTTCTAAAGTGGAGGAGGTCATCTTCAATCTTGAGGCCGTCCTTCATTAGGGGTTGTACTTTGCTTAGTTGTCTTCTCACCAACTGGTTGTAAGCTTCTGCTTCTGTGTTAGGTTTCAGCTGTAGAGCTTTCTAATTTTTCAGCTTTTCTTTTTGTTGGTTATCTCCCTCACGTGCTATTTTGCATAGGAGTTTATGTTGTACCATTTCTTTATATCTATATATTTATGGTGCTCTTTTTTTCGATAAAAAAAAGGGTTCAAAATAATAGTACAAATACAAAAGGTACAAATTAAAGTGAGTTCATGCATCTATTTGTAACAAAATAGTAATAATTTAAGTTCTAGTTAAAATAGTGAATTGAAAACTACAAAATGAATATCATTATCTATTAATGACACGGGACATCATTTTTTCATATTTTTTTATCAAAATGTTAGACATTAGTTAAGATTAACCAATTGTAATAAAATTTAAACACTTTAAATTATTGATTGCGGTAATTTAATAAAGAGAAGCAGAATATATATATATATATAAAGAACTAAAGATTCACAAAATAGAAAAAGAAACAAATGTTCTACTAATCATGTACAGATTGTTGGGTTGTATTTATTAGAAAATGAAAGATGCAATTTAATTATATAATTTTTTTTCTTTAATTTTATACGGTAAGAAAATATATAGACTTTGAAGTTCAATTGTCGGCCCGTTTGTCATGATCTCTGGATTACTGGCAGACTAGCACATGCAAGCAAGAACTTCAAGCTTCATGTCAACAATATTCTGGAAAAAAAAACATTCAATAAAAAAAGGGTAAATTATACTGATTTCTTTTAAAATTTTTGGCAAAAATAGATACACCCCATGTGGTTTCTAAAACAACACTAACATTCCCTCTAATTTAGTTTTTACATCAAATTAGTCCAATCGTTAAATTTTCATTACTATTTAACGGAAACCCACCAAAACCACCCCAAAACCACCCCTGAAAACCACCACCGCCAACGAGGGTTGTTTTGGTGGTGAGAGAGGATAGAGAGAGAAGGGAGACATAGAGCAAAGGGAGAGATGGCAGTGCCGACGCCGCACGCCACTGCCGCCACCAACCCCTCACCGCCAGCGCCACCTCTATTCTCCAGTCGCCATCACCTCTCCGACCACCACCGCCGGTCACCGTCAGACCCGACTGTCTCTGCTGTCTCTCTCCCTCTCCCTCTGCTCTCTTGCTCTCTCTCCGTCCCTATTTCTCTACTCTCTCTATCTCTCTTATGTATATATATATTACAGAGATGAGAGAGCCACCACCGCCGCCCCAAAACCAGATCTGGGTTTTTGGGTGGTTCGTGGTGGTTCGGTGGTTCTCTCATTCTCTCACACACACGCACACGCCTGATTGGTGATTTTTTCTATTTTTTGCTGTTTGGGTAACAGAGTTTTGGAGGGAGGCGACAATGGAGGATGGCATGGAGAGAGTGGGAGAGGCGGCTTCTATGATGTTCAGCGAGGAGGTGAGAGAGGTAAGTGGGTTCGTGGTGGCGGCGATGGTGAACGATTGCCGGTGGTATTTTTGGGCAGCGGTAGAAAGAGAGAGAGAGAGAGAGAG
Organism: Heliamphora pulchella; assembly: GCA_032270985.1. Taxonomy (NCBI): domain Eukaryota; kingdom Viridiplantae; phylum Streptophyta; class Magnoliopsida; order Ericales; family Sarraceniaceae; genus Heliamphora; species Heliamphora pulchella. The sequence continues at coordinate 5,195 of JAULJZ010115542.1, forward strand.
CGAAAAGAGGAGAGAGAGCAAAAAGAGGAGAGAGAGCAGAGAAAGAAGGATAGAGAGAGAGAGAACGAAAAGAGGAGAGAGAGCGAGAGAGCAGAGGGAGGGATAAAAAGACCATCAGGTCCGACGGTGATCAGCGGTGGTGGTCGGAGAGGTGATGGCGGCTAAAGACCGAAGGTGACGCTGGCGATGAGGGGTTGGTGGCTGCAGTGACGTGCAGCGTGGGCGCTGCCATCTCTCTCTCTGCCCTCACTCTATCCTCTCTCACCACCAAAACTACCTTCACTGGTGATGATAGTTTTCAGGGGTGATTTTGGGATAGTTTTGGTGGGTTTCCGTTAAATAATAACGAAAATTTGACGATTGGACTCATGCAAAAACTAAACTAGAAGGGAGGTTAGTGTCGTTTCAGAAATAAAAGGGGGTGTTTATGTTTTTGTTAAAAATCTCAGGGGAGGTCAGTGTAATTTACCCTAAAAAAATTGTAACAACTCAAGTGGATTACTAATCCAATAACTTGAATAAAGCCTAACAACGCAGCCCAAAATACTTAAACCTAAATTATTAGTCGTAATCCACAAATTTCACTATGTCCCAAAATATTTTTTTCATATCCCACCAATATGGAATTAGGTATCACAATATCATTCACTCAAATACGTGATACCCTCGTCACGTGGCTCAATTTCTTCCTTTAGTTGAAATGTAAATAGCAGCCTATTAGCGGATACAAAACAATCCATAAGCGTGCACAAGGCATATAACTTCGTGGTCTTTACACCTCTCCAGAGCCTGCACGGGACCAAGGTTAGCTCTGATATCATTTGTAACGTCCCAAGTGAACTACTGACTCAATAATTTAAATAAAGAGCATAATAACATGGCCTAAAATGCTTAAATTTAAGTTATTAATAATAATTCATAAGTTTCATATATGCCAAAATATATTTTTTATATCCTACCGATATGAAATTGAGTATCACAAAAATGAAATAAGTTAAAGGAAAGTGGGGAAAATATTTATTCCTTTTTATAAGTTTAATTTAAAAGAAAATTCTTGTATAAAATAAGATTTCACTTTTTTTATATGCATAATATTATTTATATCTTTTACAGATTAAAATTTGAGAAATAAATATTTTTTTTAAAAAAAAAAAAGAAGTTATGACAACTGAATGCTACCTAAGAAAAATGCCAAATAAAAAGGACAAAAAAAAAAAAAAAAAAAACAACTTTAAGAGGATTGACGAGTTCCTACTCGCCAGTATCTATTTGCTATTGCACTCAAGTATCATATACTCGCCAGTATCTATTTGCTATTGCACTCAAGTATCATATACCCATAATTCAAGATCTAGTACTTTTTTTTTGTGTCCGTACACTTTCATAATTGAAGTAGTTGAATGACATTTTTGCATATATAATTTATATATCTGTATTGTAATATAAATTCAAAATGTTACTCAATGTGAACCAAGTTGACTCGTGTTTTCATAATTGTTATATAAAATTTGTAAACTGTCACAATTTTTCAAGTTTTCAAAAAAATTTGCATTCCCTCTCTATTTAATGTGTTTCTATTTAAATTTTTAAAATTCTAATTTAATTTTATGTAATTATTTTTTATGGTGCATTTTTCTGAAATGATCTTTAATGCTCCAAATTTGATTTGAAAAGGCACAACAAAAATCTTTATGAAGGATACTGGAGTGTTTTTTAACTGAATTTTCTCTGACAATCGCGTCAATTTCTCGAGTAGAGTGAAGACCAAGCAAGAGAGACTAACAGAGTGATTCTCGAATGCCTACTTTCGCTTTCAATTATGCTTTTAATAATTTTTCGGTACACGTAAAAAATATTCTACGTGCATGTCGTTAGGGTTCGTAGAGTCCTGTTTTCACTAAAATCATGCATCACAGGAGGCAAACGCTAGTTCTAGTCAGCACAAAAGTTAGGCCAAGCAGTTGGACAGGCCGGCAAGGCAATGGGATGAGATGACCAAGGATTTAGACCCTGATAAGACCGATCAGAGATCCACGTTTAAACAACAAATTGTTTGTTTGATCATCAGACTTCTTAGGTAGGCTTACCTATAGCTAATCAGAAGGTAAACGTTCATCGTGTTAAAGTGAGCCCCACTCTTACCAAATTAGGCCGTAGCATGGATTGGGCTCTAACCTCTTTAATCTCATCAATTTCAATTTTTTCTTTAAAATCTATATGTTTTCCTTCTCTTCCCTTCTTATTGAATAAAATTTTAAAAATTTAACAGTTGGACTCGCATATTGTGTGGCACAATTGCTAATTAAATTAACAATCAAAGATAAATGTAAGTAGATGACTTGATAAAATTGCATTTAAACATGTGAAGATTTTAGGTTTAACTATCTTTATGTTTTAACTTTTTGGGATTACTTGCACCAGATTATCATGAATCACATAAATTTTAATTTTACCCAATTTATACAAATACATATGACAGAACAACATAAATTTGAGATTTTCTAGCAAGGTCTTTCTCCTCATTAGAAAGCTAACAATATGAAAGACAAGTAAATGTTTGATATTGCTAAAATTAATATATAGCTGATAACTGTAGTTTGTATCAAAACTAGTTGAGAGTGCTTGTTAAATATGTTAGTTTTTAACTGAAACAGAAGAAAAAGCACTCATAACTTATAATAAAGTTGTGGGTGTTTGAAAAGTATTATAATTTATTACTAAAATTAATAATTAAAAACTAAAAACTAGCTCGAAAAAAGCTCAACCAAACACCCTATGTGTGCTTATGGATGACATGAGGCAGAAACATTTGGAGCAAGTTTCAGCAACTTAATTATAGCTCCGCAAGTAACATATGCCAAACAACTATTTTTCATTTTTAATATATATTTTTAAAAATTAATTCAAACTTTTATACATTTTAAATTTATCTCGTTACAAGAAATTAAAAAAATAAAATATTTTAGCCAAGTTATAAAAAAATAAAAGGATGAAAATAACTATTTTTAACCCAAAAAAATAATTTTTTTGTTGTTGCTGATCTTTTTTGTACTTTGATCATTTTCTTCTTTTACTTTTTATATTGCTCATGATGAGTAGAAAAATTGATGAAGTAACAAATTTATATCAAAATATAAAAAAAATAGAATAGATGAAAAATAGATGTTTTTTCACTAAATTCAACAAACAACTATATTGATCAGATGACTTCAAAGGCAAATCACATCTTGCCATATCAGCAAAGATTTTAATAAAAAAGATCTAGAAAAAGCAATGTGGTGGTTTCCACTTATAGCATCAAGGTTTTACTTACACACCCAGGTTCTCAAAATTGTGTAATACTGAATATTGTTTTGAATTTAGCAACCCAAAATATTACATATACTTTTTAAAAAATATTATTCACATTTTCTTAATAAAATAATTAGAATTCTTTAAAAAAAAATATTATCCCAAACACTACAGTTTCAAAATAAAAATTGAGAGCAATATTCAATATTTCAAAAAGGGAAAATAAAAAAGAAAAAAATACCATAAATAAATTATCTAAGAAATTTAACTGTTTTTTCTTTCTCTCTCTTTTTTTTTCTTAAATGCTCTTTCTTAAAAATTAATTTTTTTAGACATTCCAAACAAAGCCATGGACACGAGGGGATGCATACAACATTAACAGAGTTATAAAGGCTTGGGCTTGTTCGTGTTATTAGTGTTTTCTTTTATTCTTTCCATTTTTTAATTAAATTTCATCCATTTTATACAACTTTTTTTTCACTAAAACATGTTTGGCAACAAAATGTTTGAAACCAGTTCTTGATCTCTTGTTACACCATAGCGGAGCTAGAAATTAACATTAAGGGCACCCATTAATTAGTTTGATCTTTTTTTTTCATAATCGAAAACAATAAAATAATACAAAATTCAATTAAATGCCAGCTGTTCATCGTCGATCTTTAAGCTCGAAAAATCGTGCGCACATCCACTAAATTATGAAAAACCAATTACATCGTTCAATAATAAAAAAATCCAATTAAAGTCGCAGCAAAGCATCGTGCGAAGGGAGATTTCAAACTTGAAAGTTTGAAAGAAATAAATTACCAAATCTCATGTCTTGATCACCGAGCCAACTTTTGAGATTACTTCGACGACTTGTCTTCTTGTTGATCATTAGAGAAAGTTTTTCTTTTTTTTTTTTTTTGAACGGCAAAGAAAGTTTTATTACTACACTATAAATTAAATAATTACATCGAGAAAAAAATAGGATAATAGATTGTTAGGATTCTTTTTTTTCTTGGTTATAATGTTTAATACATTTTTACTATAAAAAAAAAGTTATAGTATTTGTGATAACAACACTAACAAGTAGAATTGACTTATCTTTGCTGAGAGTATTATAATTATTTTATCTAATAACTTGTTTTTTTGAATGGAAAGGTTTTTTTTGTGAAAAAGTCAAAAAAATAATATTTTTTTATACTATTAAACAGTATAGTTTAAAATTTAACTTTTTAACAAAACAAAAATAACTTTTTAGAGATCACAAAAAGGAATGAAATTTTTTTTAATTTAACTAAGGGTAAGTGCAGTAAACTTCAAAAAAAAAAAATTGAGCACATGTCCGTAATAGGTCCAGTGGACCCACTTCATGAAATTTCAAACATCCCCATGTGAAGTCCAACATCTTCTAGTCATATTCAGGCCATTATAGTCTTTTTCACTTTGGATTAGTTCAATCAGTGGTGGTCAGCAATACCACTCAATAGATACATCGATTTTTGCAATACAACTTGACATGCTCTCTCAAACAGGTGATGATTTAACAGAATTGGGAAATGACTATGTATACCCCTCTCATTTAAAGGAACCCCCACAAACAAACACTCCCCTTACAATAATTTTACCACGGACAGGTGCAAAATAGGAAAAAAGAAAAAAGAAACAAGAAAAAAGGAAAAAGTTGAAATAGTAGAAGTTCAACCAAAAAAAATATACAGTGATGGCAATAAGGGATATCACATAATGTTCCATGTGGGTACCATGCACTATTGTACCCGAAAGCTAGGTGGATCGAGAACGATTTGCATTCCTGCACAACACGTAGTTCTATAGTTTGAATGGGTCGATTTTTAGATATATTTTTGTAATCGAATTTGTTCATTATATAAAATTTGTTGAGTTAATTATTCATTTAAAAAAACATCAAATTATTTGTGCATCGATAACTCTATAATTAGATCACAATTGTATAGTTTTGAGAAAAGACTTCTAAAAACAAACATTACCGGATTACATAGTTATAAATATCAAATTAACTTCGTTTTTATATACGAATAACAAACTTAGTGAGCTCAATATAATACACAAATCTAATCATAAAAATATATTTAAGAATCGAATTTCTCGAACTGCACAAGAGCGTACTATGTGGAGATGCACAACTTGCACTGGGGATTCATAAATCAATCCATTGGGTGTATAATAATGCCAGGCTGTGGTGGTGGTTAGGGTTTTCCATTTAAGAGTAGGTTTTGATGGATGGGAAGAGCTTTTAAGTACCCCCATGCCATTTTAGGCCAACCCTTCTTTATCAGGCTGAGCTTTCAACTTTTCTCAGTACCACTGTGAGGCTCTACTCCTAATTTAACCAATATGGGACCATAGGGAGGACACAACTCAAATATCAGTATCTTGGATTCATTCGTTGATCTCTTTTTTTTTTTTACCCAATGTTAATTTCCTTGAAATTCTATAGTTACAAGGTTTTTTTTTAATATTACAATAATGTATCACATTATTATACAATGAAGCCCAGTGAATTACACTATTTTTTTTATCAGCAAAAGATAATATATACTGATGCAAAAAAAAAAAAGAGAGTAAACAAATGAGTACAAACCAAAGGATTTCAAAGCTTATTTTTGTTAATTTTGAGGCAATTTATGAGTGAATTCTACATTTTATTTTATGTGGATGGTTGAAGGGAAAATGGTTAGCTACATGAGAGAAATAAATGTATATAATTACTTTGATAAAATTGTTGGAATATTATATTTAGATTGATTAGAATATTAAATTGATTAGATTGATTTTATTCTGATTTGATTTTATTCTATTATATCTTCTTCTTGTTTATCCCTATTCGCCTATAAATAGGTCATATCTTGTACAGTTTCAATAGACAGAGAATATAGAGTTATTTTCT
>JAULJZ010115553.1:0-11392 GCA_032270985.1 Heliamphora pulchella
CAAGTAATCCTTAAACTCTCTAAAGAGGTATTCTCCACCACGGTCGAATCGTAGTGATTTGATACTTTTACCCAGACGTTTCTCCGCCTCCACCTTGAATTCTTTGAATTTCTCAAAGTATTCAGACTTACGGTGCAACAGGTAAATGTATCCATACCTTGAGTAGTCATCAATGAAACTGACGAAGTACTCAAAGCGACCTCTAGTCCAGATAGGACCACACACATCAGAATGAACCAGCTCCAACGGTTCTTTAGCTCTATAATCTTTTGCTGAAAAGGGCCTCTTGGTCATTTTACTTTCTATGCAAGATTCACATACTAGAAGTGCCTCCACTTCCAATGAATTCAAAAATCCATCTGCTACCAGTCTGTTTAGATTAATATAACCCAAGCATAAGTGTCAAAGAAACGTTTGGTTCATTAAAGAAAGAAACTTTTTTTTATATGGTAAAGTAGATGTGTTATTCATTTCAGTTAGTTACAGTGTGGGAGAGATAGGAGTAATAACATAAAGATCATCCACAAATGTACTAGAACAGATAATCCGTTTATTATCCTTAATAACCACAGAGTTATTAAAATAAACCAAATAACCGTCTTTAGCCAATCCAGAAAGGGAAACTAAGTTCCTTCTAATGGCAGGACATAAAGACAATCTCTCAATATTAAAACCCGATCTCTACGAAAACTAAGAGTGACATCTCCTATTGCAACTGCTGTTACCTTTGTATTATTGTCTATATACAGATAAATCTCCCCATCACTAAGTTATTGGGTTTCTTGGAACCCATGTAATGAATTGCAGACATGATTAATGGCTCCCGTATCTACACACCAGGTTCCGGTAGATAACACCACTAAACCTGTTTTCACAACTAGTGAACAGAAATTACCCTGTTTGTTCTACCTTTTGAGAAATACTGGACATATCTTTTTTCAGTACCGGGTCTGGTTGGAGTGAAAACATCTGCCTTTCGGCTTTTTCAACCCAGTCAGTGGCCCACTAACTACCTTGGAAACTGTGTCTCTCTTCTTCATGCCTCTCTGTTCCCTCTACCATTTTAAAATTAATTCGCCAGTAGCCTGGCAACCTGAGAATAGCATGCCACGATGAGTGAACATCTATTATTCTTTATAAGACCCGACAGGCCAACTCTTTTTAATTTTACTATCTAGATAACAGAATATGCCAAGTAAGATTAAATAGCTAGCATAGTTTCGGTTCAGTATATAATAGCAGTGACTCGGATGAAGAGGATATTATTATATACAGCTAAGTTTTTAACCATTACCTAATCCCAAATCAATCCCTTCGCAACGAACCCTTCAGATGGAGAAGTGATCAACACTAACAATTATCTAGAATTATCCCTAAAGGAGGTTTGTCCTGACTATACCATAATTAATCTGTCCGATATGGAGGAAGGCCTTACTGCCAGCACGCAGGGTTTAAATGCATCACTTACAAACTAGTGATGGAGACCGCGAGATTTATCTGTGAATAAATTCTCTCTCCCACTTAAATTTTTAAAACATTTTTTAGGGTTATAAAAGTTCGTTTAATTAAAATAAATTTATTAATTTCGAAAGTCACACGATCTGAAAGAATCAAACATCTTTCCGTATACACGGTTCTAAATATCCTAATTTATCAAACCATCTTTTCGTATTTAAATGCGTAACAAATAAAATTTAATAAATACACAGTTTTTTTCCCAACTTTTCAGTTAAGGTAGTAATTAAAGGTATTTATTTATTTTATTTTTCGTTCCATATTTTTCAAAAAATAATAATTTATTTTGATTAAACATTTTTTTATTTAATTAATTCAAAATTTGAAATTAATTTTCACATTTTTTTTCAAGATATCTGATCTAAAAAAATCATCTTAAACATAATATTTTGTAAAAAAAATAAAATATCTAAAGTTTTTTCATTTAATTAAAATTAATTAATTAAAAAAACTTAATTTTATTTTTCGTTACAAAATATTTTAATTAAAATAGAATTTTTAAATTAATTAAATCAACTGGATAAATAAAATAGATATGTAACCATCCACGCAGTTCATATATATATAAACACGATATGCATATATCTCAATTTTATGATCTGAGTGAAACACTGAGGTATTTTAGTTTCCCTAAGAGAATTAGCTATTTCAATCCATGTTCGCATTTGATTCAATATCCTGATTGCATCAAATTTCTTTAATACTATCTGATATATCAATATATATTATATCAGTCTCGTATATATCAAAATATACATTAAACCAGCCCCAAAAAAGAGAAAGTCATCGGACCACCACCAGCCACCGCCAGCGCCGCCTCGCCGCCGCAGGCGGCTCATGCCGCCTCATTCGAGCTCCATTTTTTATGAGTTTTATATCGTTGAAAAGTTCTTGAAATATGAGATTTTTTGTCAAAAAATATGCTGAAAAATAGCTTAGAAAATGGCCATAAAAATGGCCCGAACATCAAAAGCGCTGTTGCCCGCCACAACACTGCGCCGCCAACTTTTCGAGGCTTTTTCGACCTCTTCCAAACTCGGTTTTCAACGTACTTTATATCAAAAGAAAGCTCTCAAAAAATAATATTGCTCTATGAAAAAATCTGCACAAAAAAAGCTCGAAAAACTGTCAGAAAATTGCTTGAAACGGACTGCCGCCACTCACCAGCGTCACCGCCTTTAACTGCCAACTTTCCAAGGTCGTTTCGTCCTTATCTGAACTCTGTTTTCGACATAGTTTATACCAAATGAAAGCTCTCAAAAAGTACTATCTATCTATATGAAATCCTTCTTGAAAGCAGCCCAAAAAATAATTAAAAAACTGCCTGGAAGCTACTACTATAGTGCCACCACCACCAGAAAAAACAGCTGTTGTTCTTTTTATTTTTTAATGCATTGTTTGGCTCAATTTTTTTCTGGTTTTTGACAGCATTTTAAGGTGTGTTTTATTTCTATTTTATGTTTAAAAAACTTCTCAAAAACTAATCTCAAAAATGGTTAAAAAATCATAAAAACTGCCACCGAACCGTCGCCGGCAAAGCTGCCGGAACCGAGCTGTTTTGGTCATTTTTCCTTACTGTTTTTGACTTGTTTTTTTTACTATTTTTTATACAGAAATACTGTAAAAAAATTCACTGAAAAGTTCTATTAAAACCATTAAAAACTTACCGCGATCTGTGGCCCGTAAAAATCCGAACCACCGCTGGTGCCGCCTCTGTTTTTCGTGTTATTGGACATGTTGAACCTGTTCTTAAATAATCTAAACAGATATTTAAAAATATAAAACTAGTTATTACATTGATCCTATGTTCCAAAAGCTCACATTCGATCTATCACGGTCAACCCCCATGATTAAAAAAATAATCATCATTCACACCATTTAAATAAATATGAAAATTAATTAACGATCATAAAAACGGGATTAGAACGCTTGCAAAACAAAGTTAGCAACAGTTCTAAAACTATCCAGCCCTGATAACCGTAAACAAAAAATAAACCGGCTCTAATATCAATTGTTGGTGGCAAAACTGCCACGATCATTGTTTTTGCAAACGATTTTCGGTAAAAAATTAACTGGACGGGCAATCACCGAAACGAGATCCAGATAAAATTTTTGACGTCGAACGATCAAAAATAAACGCGTGCAACCAAAGTTAATTTAGAAGAATACCTTTTGTAGATCTAATCTTTAACTATGATTTGATTCTGAGTTGAAACTCCAGTCAAATCTTCTACTATATTCCCTTACGCGATCCTCGAACGTATTGTGGGCTATGGATTATCGAGAACTCATACCGACAGAACCCAGATATCTTTCGTCTTGAAAGACAAAAAATATGATATATGATTTATGAGATATCAAACTGGTTCAGCCTACCCGCATATATATAGGGTTATAGTAGGGACCTAGGAAGTAATTATGAGTAAGACTTCTAGTGGAACACAGATACCTACCAGCGATTTCTACAATTATGAAAAGACGCAGCAATTTCTGTAACTTTCATAAAATACTGAATTACAGTTCACACCACTAAAGAACTATAATTACACTCTGACTCATAATCTCAAGACCATATAGTATTGAGCTCCTGTTTTTAAATGCTTACAATTTCTCCTCACGTTAAGATTCTCAATACCCGCCAATTAAATTTAATTACTGATAATTTAATTTAATCGGCATCTTGATATTCCTTAAGCCCTTCTGCTTAACTTATTTGATCGCCAAATAATTAAATCTATCTGCAGGGTTTGACCCGATCAAAATTTATAAGCATCCTTAAGGGAGTATCGTCAATCTCGATATTTTGGGACGTGGATTCTGTCAATAATTAATATTTGCCATATAAATAATATCGCTATCCTACTCATCGAAAATATAGACTCATATAAGATTGCACCCTCTAATAAATCAAAATAACGAATATTAAATATACATAAATCAATAATTATTTCAAGATTAAGAGGATAAGCACTATTCATAATAACCTTTGGTGTGAATTTATTTATATAATCAGTATAAAATTAATTATTCCAAATATTATGTTCAATACACACAAAGTGTACTATCACAAAAAGATGAAACAATAGACGACACTATTATCTGTTCCCCGTAATCAAGACAGACTTACTAAAATTCTGTGCTACAGTCGTTTCGATGGTATGTCCATTTTCATCTAAACTGTAAACATAAAACTTATATTCTGTAAGAACCTAAAATTTGATCTTCTGTGTATAAGTTGTACTCTACACACCAGATTAAATACTATACAGAATATCGGACATTCATGCATAACATCAAGAAATGATATACATTCATTGCTCATAAAGATTCTCATAAAATGAAAAATAAATTTTATTAAAAAAAATTAAATACTAAAAACATAATTTTTAGTATACCAACCCTAACATTTCTAACGCGCAGTGAGAGGGGTGCCAGTAGAAGAGGCAAAGGTCAAGGGACTGAGTTACTACCCTATGGGATCCCAGCCACAGTCACGGTTGGCACCCGTGCCATCCATTGCATCATCTGGACATTCTGAACATCAGGAGTTGGTGTGCTACACATGCAAGCAGCTAAGGCACCGTGCTAGGGATTACACACCGAGGAGACAGTAGGGGAGGACCCCATTTTCATGTTTTTAGTGTGGCGAGGTGGGTCACATACGTCAAGATTACCCTCACGAAAGGAGTGTTTAAGGTGCTTTTGGAGCACATTAAGGGCAGGCATCATAGAGACAACAGGGCTTTGACCAATTACAGCAGCAATTGGGAGTGTAGACGGCAAGGATTGCAAGAGAAGCTACCTCAGCTCAGTCAGTAAGGTAGTCAGGAGCTAGGGGGAGTAGTGGGCCGACTCAGGGGAATTAAGGGTGAGTGTATGCCCTCGTGGAGCCCAGTACCGTGTCGAACACCACAACTAATCCATCAATCATCTTAGGTACCGTCTTAGTGTACCGTTCATAGACGAGTGGTCTCGTTGACACTAGAGCATCGCATTCATTCATCTCATTCACATTTGCATCTGCATTGGGGCTAGAGGTAGACGTTTAGTGTAGCGCCTTATGTGTAGAGACAACGATTGGCGAGACTACCGTATTGAGACGTGTTTGTAGAGCTTATGAGATGAAAATTGCTGGCCACCGCTTAGTGTTTGATTTCATCATGCTCGATATGAATTCATTCGATATCATACTAGGGATGGATTGGTTGATCACCTTTTGAGCCTTTATCGATTGTGACCGGTGACGATATTTATTTGCACACTTAAGGAAGACCCTTTTTCTTTCGTGGGTGACCGAAACGACAGTTTAGTGCCTAGTCCTCCTAGTTCATGGAGCCGTGATAGCCGTAGCCTCCTTTTCTTCACCTTATCGATGAGTGAGATTAATTCTACTCGAAGAGAGCTTCCTTCTGTTGTCTGTAAGTTTCCATACGTGGTCCCGAATGGCTTATTTGAGCTTCTTCCAAGGTGGGAAGTTGAGTTTTCCACAGGCTTCATTCTGAGGACTATCCCCATTTCTAAGCCTTCATATCTGTTTGCACCATCCAAGTTGCTAGAGTTGAAGGTGCAGGTCTAGGAGTTGTTGGGTAAGGGTTTTATCTGCCCTAGAGTGTCTCCTTGGGGATCTCTAGTGTTGTTTACGAAGAAGAATGATGGATTGTTACGCCTTTACATTAATTATTGTAAATTGAACCATGTGACCATTAAAAATAAACACCCTATGCCTCGTATCGACGATTTGTTTAACTAAATAAAGGGTTCGTGCTGCTTCTCCAGGATAGATTTCAGATCAGGTTGCCATCAGCTGTGAGTCAAAGAGGAGGACATCCTGAAGACAGCCTTTTGTACCCGTTATGGGCATTTTGAGTTTTTAGTCATGCTTTTTGGACTGACTAATGCACCGGCAACATTCATAGACTTTATGAATTATATTTTCACCCTTACCCTGATCGATTTGTGGTGGTGTTCATGGACGATATTCTGATTTATTTACCATTGGAGGAGGTGCATGAGGAGCATCTTAGGATCGCTCTGTAGTTGTTGCGGGAACACCGTTTGTACGCCAAGCATGACAAGTGTGAGTTTTGGTTACCCGAGGTTAAGTTTTTAGGAGATGTTATTTCAGGGGATAGAGTGGAAGTGGATTCTTCTAAAATAGAAGCCATGATGGGATAGGAGAGGCCGAAGAACGTATTTGAGATTCAAAGTTTCTTAGGGTTAGTGGGTTACTACAGTCGATTTGTGAAGGACTTTTCTAGGCTTATAACGCCTATGATGTGCCTTACGAGGAAGGGAATCAAGTTCGTATCCTTTCAGACATTGAAGACGAGGTTGACTAGTTCACCTATTCTGATCGTACCAGAAAAGGGGCTCGGCTATGCCGTTTACTGTAATGCGTCACAAGAGGGGTTAGATTCCTATTGATGCAACAGGGTAAGGTAGTTGCCTATGGATCTAGATAGTTAAAGATTCATGAAAAGAACTATCCCACACATGATTTGAAGCTCGCGGTGGTGGTCTTTGCCCTAAAGACTTAGAGACACTACTTGTATAGAGAACGCTTTAAAGTGTTCTCGGATCACAAGAGTTTGAAGTACTTGTTCTCGTAAAAGGACTTGAATTTACGTTAGAGGAGATGGATGGAGTTCTTGTGTGACTATGATTTTGATCTACAGTATCACCCGGGCAAGGCCAACGTGGTGGCTGATGCCCTAATCTAAAATCTTTGACCACGATAGCTCATGTGACCGTTAGAGAGTGGAGTATGCTCAGAGAGGTTGGCGAGTATGACCTGTAACTTGATGGGTCTAGCGACTGTGTTACCTTGTTCACAATGGTGTCTCATCCTATCCTTGTTCACCGCGTTATAGAGGCTCAGCGATTAGATGCAAAGAGCGTAATGTTTCGGGAGCGACCCTTAAGTGATGAGAATGCCAAGGAGTGGACTATCCACTCTGATTAGAGTTTGAGATGTGCGGGAAAGATTTTTGTGCTGGAGTCATGTCATTGGGACATGCTCTGTAAATTCCATTATTCACAGCTAGTGGTGCATTCGGGTGGCACCAAGATGTATCATGATGTTCGTAGACAGTTCTGGTGGACGGGTATGAAGAAAGACATTGTGTTTTTCATCTCACGTTGCCTTACCTGCCAGCAAGTGCAGGCTGAGCATCAGAAATCAGCAGGTCAGTTGCAACCGTTGCCAGTATCAGAATGGAAATTGGAGAACATCGCCATGGATTTCATTTTGGGACTTCCAAGGTTGTCGAAGGGGTATGATGCCATTTGGGTCGTGGTGGACAGATTAACCAAGTCCATACACTTCCTACCTATTCGAATGACGAATTCAATTGACAAGCTTAGCAAGTTGTACGTGAGCGAGATTATTTTCCATTGTCTCAAATCGAGACCCTCATTTCATTTCACATTTTTGGCAGAGTTTGCAGTCAGCTATAGAGACAAGCCTACTTCTTAGTACTACTTTTCATCGCCAGACCGATGGCTAGTCGGAGTGCACCATTCAGATACTCGAGGATATGTTGCGAGCGTGTGTTCTAGACTTTCGTGGGTCATAGGAAGACCATTTTTTGTTGGTAGAGTTTGTCCACAATAACAGTTACCGGTCGATCATTAAGATGGCACTTTATGAGGCTTTGTGTGGCAGACCTTGTATGTCGCCCGTTTGTTAGATCGACGTTGGCGAGGCAGCCGTGTTAAGACCCGCCCTTGTGCGTAAATCCACAGAAAAGATCATCGTGATTTGTAAGTGTTTAGTAACGGCACAAAAATGTTAGAAGAGCTATGCCGACAAGAGAAGCAGGCCATTAGCATTTGAGGTTTTGGACCATGTGTTCTTAAAAGTCTTGCCACGGAAGGGTTTAATGAGATTCGAGAAGAGTGGAAAGCTATAGGCGCGTTTCATCGGACCATTTGAAATCTTTGATAGGATTAGAGAGGTGGCCTATCGCCTTGCCTTGCTACAGCAATTGGCATCCATACATAACATTTTCTATGTATACATGTTACACAAGTATGAGCCTCACTCATCTCATATTTTAGATTGGACAGAGTTGAGAGTAGAAGACGACATTACCTATGCGGAGAGATTGGTAAAAATTATTGACACCAAAGAGAAAGTCCTAAGGAGTAGAACTATCACCTACGTGAAGGTTCAGTGGCTTCACAATGGAGTTGAAGAAGTCACATCGGAGCAAGAGTCGAAAGTTCGTAAAAAATACCCCAAGTTGTTTGATTCGTGATGCATGTGTAATTTCGGGGACAAAATTTTCTAAAGGGGAGAGGTTATAGGGACCTGGACCCTTTTTATTTATAAGGATTAAGAAAACCTTGTATTAGTGTATTTTTGGTGAAAAATGGTTAAATATTTAATTTTACAGAAGAATTAAAACTTGAGTATGATAATGTTTGCTAACAGTAATTGTATGCTTGGTAGCACATGAGAACAATTGTTGCAGGTTATTTGGGTGTGTTGTGAGGTGTTTAGCTTATGATTCGATTCATCTATGCATCTTTTGTTCGGGTTTCCATCCAGCATAGACCGCTCGAATGGCCTAGGGCCCGCTCGAGTGAACTAGTGGCAGAGAGATTTTAAAAATCGATATAGAAGGGACTAGTCAAGCAACCCTAGGCTCGCTCGAGCAGAGTGTCAGCGATTTGGTTTTAAGTTGCGGGTTTAAACTTTTTTTTTCATTTCCTCTCTCTCTCTCTCTCTAAATTGAGGTTTTAAACCCTAAAGACCATCTTGGGGTGCCCATTTGAGCTTCTTTTTCTCTTATTGAGGTGATTCCTTGCTTCCCTCTTGGTTAAACACCAATGGAAGTTTGAGCTTGGCGTTGGAAGCTTCCTCTTCGCCTTTCGGTTGGAGATCTTTGTAATTGGAGCTTGCTAAGACTCCACTCTTGTGTTTTGTGCATCTAAAAGGTAGGATGTATAACTATCCTTGAATGTTTATATAATAAGTTGTATACTTGAAAATATATACATGAAAGCATGAAAATAAAGATTTGAAACCCTAGGTTACAGTTTGATGTTAGCGCATGTTAAATCTTAGATTTGTGGATGGTTTAAGACAATTCTATCTTCTTGTTATTATTGGATATGATTGGGATTGAAAAATGATGGGTTAGAATTTAGATTTGAGTTAAAACCATGAAGTTTGGGGCCTTTGGGGTTAAGGGATCCAAATGTTTAAATTGATAAAAATTTTGGGCAAATTGGGATTGTATTAACCTACCGCATGTATTTGTTTCACGAGTTTATGTGATATGTGAAAATGGTGAACGTTGGGGTGGAGGTTTTGTGTAAAATTGGTAAATCGTTAGATATAAACCATATGAAATGTGAACTTTAGGGTTTTGAACCTTTATATTCGAATATTAGAATTATGAGACTATATGTGATGGTTGAGATTGGAATCGTAATGTGTGGGGTTTAGTAAGAGAAACCGGGTTGACGATTGAACTTGTATTGATTGTTAATGAAATTGATATAATTGAAGTACCGTGTGATTGAACTGAATGACTAAGCTTAGGCTCGAGTAGCTACTCAGTGAAAGACTGAAAACTTGCGCAATATAAGGTAAGCCCTTCCTTTGGATTAATTCTCATAAAAGCGTACTCTTAGGCAGCCCACCCATTGATGTTTTCGAGAAAAATAAAAAATGTGTGCTCTCTATGTCGGGCTATAGAATAGGTATTTATTCATTGGGTCTTGCGTGGCCCGGTGGTGATAAATATGCTTGGGTCTATAGGCGTCGTTCAGCTTTGGTACTTAATTAAATCAATAAATGAGTCGGGTTGGATAACCTTAATTGAATTATGTGAATGAATTATAAAATTTGAAAAACCTTAGATTGGTTGGGAAATGGTGGGGTGACATGTTGAAACGATTGGATTCACTAGGGTCATAGAACATTGAACTATGGTTTTTACATGAAAATTCAGTTATGTGACGAGAATTTGGTTTGGAAGAATGGAATTGGTTTCTGAAGATCCCGGCGAGTGGGCACCGATCCGGATCTTCGTGTGTTTTCTTCTTCTTGGTTTCTATCTCACACCTTTCTCTCAAAGCATAAGGAATACACCATAAGAGAGAGAGAGAGGAGGGCGGCTAGGGCTTGGGATTAAGGATTGTTTTTGGCTCCTTGTGATATGTTTCAATATATCACTTAAGATTTTTATGAAAACTATATATCTCTTTTCTAAAACCAAGGAGGAAATATATATTTTCCATAAAACATCCTCTAAACCCCTATTAGGGCCGGCCACCTATGGAGTGATCTCTAGATGTGCCAAATTCTAATACTGCCCTCCATTATTTAATGTAATCCCAAAATGTTTTCGGCGGCAAAACCGACATTCAAATTAAATTAAATAATTACCGAAACCGATAAGAAAATATCGGTGCGTATAATGGTTTACGTGAGGGATCAAGAGGAAGTATAGGGCTTGGGATAACCGTACGAGAAAACCGGATATCCCTAACTCTGTCCCCGAGTTAGATCCTTTCTCGCACAAACCAGAACTTATTCCACTAAAAGTCCTGACTGAACTTCCGGCCCTAACTCAAATTATGTCTTGAGTTTCCAATTATCAAATGCACTGAATTCTCCCAACGTTTAAGATATGGATTCCCGATAAATAAATTAGGTTACTGATAACCCAATTTAATTATCCTCTTCTCCTCGCAACTGCACCGCTTAACCTTTTGATATGCCGGATCCAAAGATCCACTATACAGATTTAGCATAATCAAACTTATAAGCAAAGCACACAAGGGAGAACTCCTCAACCTAAGTCGGACGTGGTTTCTGTTAGCTGATTATCGATCATCGGACAAACAACGCCAGTACCCAACT
>JAULJZ010115564.1:0-11392 GCA_032270985.1 Heliamphora pulchella
ATTGTTCCGACTCTCTGTGTCAGTACACTTTGTGTGTATTGAACGGGACATTTGGGGTAATTAATTTTTTACTAACTATATAAATTAATTCACACCCCAAGGTTATTATGAATAGTGTTTATCCTTTAAATCCTGAAATAATTATTGATTTGCATATGTTTAATATTCGTTATTTTGATTCATTAGAGAGTGCAATCTTATATGGGTTTATATTCCCGGTGAGTTGGATAGAGGTATTATTTATATGAAAAATATTAATTATTGACCGAATCCACGTCCCGAAAGATAGGGATTGATGATACTCCCTTAAGGATGCTTATAAGTTTTGACCGGGTCAAATCCTGCAGGTGGAATTGATTATCCGGCGGTTAAATAAGTTAAGTGAAAGGGCTTAAGGAATATCAAGATGCCGATTAAATTAAATTGTTAATAATTAAATTTAATTGGCAGATATTAGGAATCTTAACGTGGGAAGAAATTGTAAGTATTTAATAACAGGAGCTCAATATAAGAAGGTCTTGAGATTATGGGTTAGAGTGCAATTATAGTTCTTTAGTGGTGTGAACTGTAATTAAGTGTTCTATGAAAATTGTAGAAATCGCTGCATGTCTTTCCATAATTGCAGAAACCTCTAGTAGGTGTCTGTGTTCCACTTGAAGTCTAACTTATAATTACTCTCTAAGTCCCTACTGTAGCCCTATATATGCACGGGTAGGCTGAACCAGTTTGAGATTGATAGTTCATATATCATTATCATTATTGAGAAATTATTTTTATCTTTCAAAGGCTTAAATATATCGGGGTTCTACCGGTACGAGTTCTTGGAGGATCGTAACCCATGCTACGTTCGAGAATCGTGTAAGAGAATACAGTAGAAGTTTTGATTAGAATTTCAACTCGGAATCAAGTCGTAGTTGAAGATTAGATTGATAAAAGGTATTTTTCTAAATTAACTTTGGTTGCACGGGTTTATTTTTGATCATTCGACGTCAAAAGTTTTATCTCGAGCCCGTTTCAGAGTTTGCCCGTCCAGTTATTTTTTTACCAAAAATCGTTTACAAAAATAATAATCTTGGCAGTATTGCCTCCAACAACACGAACCTAGGGTTGGATGATTAGCCTGGCACATTAGGGCGTAGGGTGTCTAGTCTTCTAGGGCTTAAAAGAACCAAAGGATCGTTATACACACACGAACCTAGGGTTGATAGATTTGCTTGGTACACCAGGGCTTAAGGTTCATAGTCTTTTAGGGCTGAAAAGAACTAAAGGGTCGTCACACACACATAACCCTAGGGTTAAAAGATTTGCCTGGCGCACTAGGGCTTAGGGTGCCTAGTCTTCTAGGGCTTGAAAGAACTGAAGGGTCGTTACACACACACACGAACCTAGGGTTGAAAGATTTGTCTAGCGCACTAGGGCTTAGGGTGCTTAGTCTTCTAGGGCTTAAAAGAACCGAATAGTCATCACACGCACACACGAGCCTAGGGTTTTTATTTTCTTTTCGTATTTTCTGCATTCCATTTACTTTGACTGCTCTTATTATCTCTTCTGATCATCTTCTACTTTTTAGGTTGGCCAGTACATCCGAGGTTTTGATAGCTCCGCCTTTGGGGAGATGTTGAAGTGGTATGATACTTTTCCCACTGCTAGCCGGGTCCTCATCGATACTTTTGGCTTTGCACGGTTCATCCCCTTATTGGGTAGGACCAGCAATAACCGGGTGTGGTTAACGGCTTTGGTGGAGAGGTGGTGGGATACCACCAACACCTTTTATTTCTCCACTTTTGAGGCAACGCTGATACCACTCGATTTTACTATGATCACCGACATTCGAGTTGGAGGAGCCCCTATCCCTTTTGATCCAGGCATTTCCCGTTCAACCGATGCTCTAACATACCTACTGGGCACCATACTCGTATAGATGGATAGGGATTGAGTCAGGTATACCTAGTTCTTTGTGCACTTTTGTCATTTCTTTTGCACTGAGCCCCGACATTACGAGTGGGTTGCTCGTAGTTTTCCGCTGTACATGTTCAGTACCTCCTTGTTTTTGAACAAGGAGAATACCGTACATCTTCACTGCCTTGGTGCTCTCACCCATCTCAGTCGAGTGTCCACCTACGATTAGGTAGGAGCTGCACTTGCGACCTTGTATAGCTCGATGAGAGCTCTAACCTGATTCCCTCAGGAGCTTAGCATTGAGGGATACTAGAGGGTCTGGGAGGTTCGTTTTAGTTTTGATACGTTGTTCATTCATTTCTTCTGTTATCTGTTATCTATTCTTTTGTCGACATATTCTCTTAGTAGCTTTGGATCTATGAGTTCCTCGGGCTTCATGTCCCGGCGAACTCTTCTATTGACACCCTTTAGTTATTTCTCGTGTAGCTCGGTGGGCCCACGATCTAAAGGGAAAGAAGAGCGGGGGAAGGACTTAGACAGATTCAGGGCATCTTTAAACCGATTGACCCCCAACCAGGTACAACTTTTATCTCCTATTTTGTGAGATTCTGACCCGTTTTCTTTTTTCGGCATTTTTCGACGCGCGTTTGTTGTTTTTATCGCTGCATGTTTTTACAAGTTTAGATGCATGATCGGGCTTAGATATGCTTGCGGGGTAGGTTTTCGGGGCCATGGGGTGGTTGCAGTGCGAATTTCAAAAAAAATCAAAAAATGATATTTTAGAGGCCTATAAATATCTGGAGACAGATATTTTCAAAAGATATTTTCAAAACTTAACTCCTAAGATTCCTTTTTTTTTCTCTCTGCCTTCTCTCTAACTTCTTGGGGGCCCGGGGCTCGATTTTTGACGATCAGGCTGTGGATTCTTGGTATCGGCATCGAGGGCTACGCAACCATTCGGTCAGAATTTCATTTCGACGAAGCTCAGTTTTGCACGTGGTTCGAGGCATCAAGTTTTTAATTCACCGAGGTAGGATCCTAGACTCTCATGTCTTATAAGGTGCTACGTGTAATCGTTCGTGTTTTTATCGGTTAGATTGCTGTAGATCTGATCTTTTGTTTCAAAGTTGGGTTTTTGGGTATAAAATCGGTGTTTCGGCGATTTCGGTGGATGGAATCGGGTTTTGAGTTTTTCCTTTCAAGGTTTTGTGGTAGCTTTGGGTTTGGGCACATCCAAGGCTGTCGAGATGGTGTTTAAAAGCTTCGATTTGAGGTTGAGATGGTGGTTTATGAGGGTTTGAGAGTGTTGGGGCTTAGAACACTCAAGAATAGAAAATATGGGTTTCTCTCGGGTGGTAGCTTGCTCGAGCGCCCAATGTTCGGGCGCTCGAGCGGACTGGATGCGCAGGGCCGTTTTGTTTTGATGTTATCTCCCTCACTCAGACTCGGAATTGGGTCGTTCTTGTACTCAAATTGAAGCCCCGGAAGTCCTCTTTCCAATGACACCTCTCACCTTAAAATTCTTTTTGTAGAAAAAGTTGTGATCAAAAGAGTGAAGGTGTGTCAAGATTTTCAAATCGTGTTTCACCCGTTTTGGCCGAATGTTTGGGAAAAGGTTGTTTTTCGTCCGTGTTGGCCCTTTTTACCAAGTTTCTTGTTTCTTGTGGCGTTTTGGTGGTTTGTTGGTCGTGTGGTGGCCTCTCGGTCGATTGGGTTATGGGGCTCGATCAACTGCTCTCCTCTAGTGATTTTTAGTTGATTGGATTATGGGGTCCTATCAATTGAAGTCACAGAGAGGGTGTTGGTCATTTCATACAGGATGTTAGTGCACGGTTGAGTGCGTGGTGATTGATGCATCGTTGGGTGCTAGACGTGTTGGGTCCGGTGTTCTTTCTAGAGATGGGGTTCTGGTGAGAACCGTTTTGGGGGATGTTTGTGTTAGCCTTTGGTTAGGTCGTGTTTTGTAGGTTTGTTGTTTGTTGTTTGTGTTGGGTAGTGTGGGCATTGTGGGTCTATGTTGGGTGTATGACGTGCATGGTTAGATGCGAGTTTTTGGTACACGGTTGTGCTTGTGGTGATTAGTGCATCATTGCGTGCGGGGGTTTAGTTTTGTTTCTTGGTTTTGGGTTTTCTCCAAGCGTTGACCGCTCAAGCGGTGCTCGTGCGCTCGAGCGGGCTGGTGGCAGAGTGTTGGGTCGGTGGGTGACCCCTCGAGCGGTGGTTGAGCGCTCGAGCGGTGGAGTGGCAGAGATGTATGTCGGTAGTGGACTGCTCGAGCGGTGGTTGTAGCTGTGTGCTATGTCGGTTGGGGATCACTTGAGTGGTGTTGGCCTTCGGGTTAGGCTTAGTTTTGTGGGTTGCTGGTTGTCCATGTGAGTGGATGTCAGGTTTTGACGGGTGGCGTCATGTTATGAAGTTATATGGCTGTGTGCATTTATAACTGGCTGTGTGCATTTGTAACTCTAGTTTATTTGTGTACGGATTATATAAGTGAATTACATGGTTTTGATATCGTTATGTGGAACGTGATTTATGCTTTAAAACCCAGAGTTTTATAGGCATGCGATGTGGTTTGTGAAACGTAGTGATAGTACATGGTTTCATGCATTTAAATCCTGATTAGGTTATGCATAGTTGTATGGAATGAGATAGATGGTTATGTTAGCTCTGGCTGATGGTGATTACGTTAGGGTTACGACCCTTCGGTTAAAGTCTGAGAAGATTATGTTAGGATTACGACCCTTCGGTTAAAGTTCATAAAAAAGCGTTTGATAGGGCTACGGTCTCTCGGTGCAAGTCTATAAAGAGGTATTCGATAGGGCTACGGTCCCTCGGTGAAAGTTCGTAAAGATGCATTGACGGGGGCTACGGTCCATCGGTGAAAATCCGAGAAGATACATGGATTGCATGAATTGCATTTTGGGACGAACAAACCAATTTTCTTAGAACTGTATTATCGGCCTACAGGAGTTGAAATATTGTATTATCGGCCTACGGGAGTCGTAATACTAGAATCGTTTTCAAGGCTCTGATGAGTCAAAACATGGTTTGTATCCTCGCTTTCCCTTGCATGTGAAATTGTTTTCAAGGTTTGAAAGAGAGTCTAAGCCTGCACTTTGATTTCCTAGCATATTTAGTTTATATTGCATGCTTGTCTAGTTTCTGTTGAGCTTTAGCTCACGGTGTGGGATTTTGATTTTCTTCAAGTACCGGTCACGCAGGTTGATCAGGAGGTGCTGGAGAGGTGAAAGAGCTGTAATCTTTTTTTTTTTTTCTGTATCATGTATGCTTAATATATGTTGTTCGGCATTGGAGCCTTGTAATGTATGCCGTTTGGCGTTTATATACAATGCATGTATGTTTACATTGAGAGTGTATTCTCGGGCTGGATATTATGTTGTTTGTTTATGGGTGTTTCACGTGACCCGGAGTTTGGGGCGTGACATATTCAATGCTACTGTTGTTTTGGTTTATTTTATCCCATTCTGACTGTACCATTTACTAGACGGGCAAACGTTGAAACGGGCTCCAGATAAAATTTTTGACGTCGAACGATCAAAATTAAACCCGTGCAACCATAGTTAAATTAAAAGAATACCTTTTACCTGTCGATTCTTCAACTACGATTTTGATTCCAAGTTAAAGCTCCCGTCAAACTTTCTATTGTATTTTCTTATGCGATTTTTGAATGTAGTGTGGCTACAATCTATCAAAAATTAGTACCAACAAAACCTAGACAGCTTTAGTCTTAAAAATAAGTTATCAAGTTATGAATATGATTCAGCCTACCCGCATATTTATAGGGCTACAGCTGTGACTTGTGGAGTAATTATGACAAAGACTTCTAGTGGAACACATATATGTATCTAGCAATTTCTGTAATTAAGTAAATCTCATAGCGGTATTTGTAATTATGAAAACCTTGCAACGGTTTATACAATTTTCATAAAATACTAAATTACAGTTCACAACACTAAAGAACTGTAATTGCACTCTAAACCATAATCTGAAGACCTTCTTGCATTGAATTCCTGTTATTAAATGCTTAACTCATCTTCCAACGTCAAGATTTTCGATACCCGCTAATTAAATTTTATTACTGATAATTTAATTTAATCGGCATCTTGAAATTTTCTTAAGCCCTTCCGCTTTTATCTTATTTGATCGCCGGATAATCAAATCTACCTGTAAGGTTTGGCCCAACCAAAACTTATAAACTTCCTTAAGGGGGTATCTTCAATCCTGATTATTCGAGTCGTGAATTCCATCAATAATTAATATTCACCATATAAATACTACCGCTATCCAACTCACTGAGAATATAGACCCATATAAGATCGCACCCTTTAATGAATCAAAACAACGAATATTAAATATATGCAAATCAATAATTATTTCAGAATTAAGAGTATAAGCACTATTTATAATAACCTTGGGGTGTGAATTAATTTATATAATCAGTATATAATTAATTACCCCAATGTGTTCCATTCAATACACACAAAGTGTTCTAGCACAGAAAGTCGGAACAATAGATAACACTATTATATGTTCCCTGTAAGCAAGACAGGTCTACTAAAACTCTGTGCTACAGTCATACCAATGGTATGTCCATTTTCATCTAAACTGTGAATATTAAACTTATATTCTATAAGAGCCTAAAATCTGATATTCAGTGTATAAGTCGTACTCTAATCACCAGATTAAGTACTGTACAGAATAAACGACATCTATATATAATAATTAAAGAAATGATATACATACATTGCTCATTAAAATTCTCATAAAATATAAAATTAATTTTATTAAAATAAAATTAAATACTAAAAATATAATTTTTTGTATACCAACCCTAAAATCTCCCACTTATACTTAAAATTATACTGCCATACATCTTACTCACATGCACTCTACATGATTATCAAAAGTTTTAGCCGGTAAGCTCTTTGTAAAAGGATTTGCAAGTTTTTCTCCTGATGCAATCTTGATCACAACAACATCACCCATCTGTACCATTTCTCGTATCAGGTGATACTTACGCTTAATGTACTTTACTTTCTTGTGGACTCTTGGTTTCTTTGAGTTTGCAACTGCTCTGTTATTGTCACAATAAAGTGTAATAGTTGACTGAACTAAAGGTACCACCTCTAGATCTAACAAGAAGTTCCTGAGCCAAATGGCCTCCTTGGTTGCTTTAGAAACTGCCACGTACTCAGCCTCCATGGTGGAATCAGTAATGCAGGACTGCTTGAGACTCCTCCATTTTATAGCTCAACCTCCTAAGCTAAACACATATCCTGAGGTTAACTTGCGAGAATCTTTGTTAGACTGGAAATTTGAGTCTGTATACCCTAAAGGTATTAGACTGTCGGCCTGCTAAACTAATATATAATCCTTAGTTCTTTTCAGGTACTTAATTATATTATTTACCGCAATCTAATGCTCCTATTCTGGGTTAAACTGATATCTGCTAACCATGCTAACGGTAAAGTAGATGTCGGGTCTAGTGCAAAGTATAACATATATGAGGCTTTCTACTGTCGAAGCGTAAGAAACCGTTTTCATCTTCTCTATCTCATTAGGTGTCTTAGGACACTGATCCTTGGATAGAGTGATTCCATGTCTAAAAGGGAGAAACCATTTCTTGAGATCCTGCATGCTAAGATATCATCGATATACTTTACTTATGATAAGCCCAACATCCTTTGTTTCCGATCTCGCTCAAGCTTGATCCCAAGGATGTGACTAGCTTCTCTTAAGTCTTTCATATCGAACTGCCGAGATAACCATACTTTAACCGTAGATAATGTCCCCACATCATTTTTGATGAGCAAGATATCGTTTACATAAAGTACTAGGAAGATCACCAAGTTTCCGTCATGCTTCTTGTACACACAGGACTCATCCGGACTCATCAAAATCATAAGATTTTATGGCTTGATTAAATCGAGCATTCCATGACCTCGATGCCTGCTTAAGTCCATAAATGGATCTCTTAAGCTTGCACAATATGTGCTCTTGGTCCTTTGTAATGAATCCATCTGGTTGTATCATATAGATACACTGGTCAAGACTTCTGTTAAGAAAAGCTGTCTTGATATCCATTTGCCAAATTTCACAATTGAAATGAATGGTAATGGATAAGAGAATCCGGATAGACTTAAGCATGGCTACCGATGAAAAGGTTTCCACATAATCGATCCCTTCTTTCTAAGTGAACCCTTTAGCAACAAGTCTAGCTTTTAAGGTTTCAACCTTCCTGTTTGCTCTTCTCTTTCTCTTGTAGATCCACTTGCATCCAATAGGTTTTATCCATTTGAGTGGCTCTAAAAGTTTTCAGACCTGATTGGAATACATAGATTCCATCTCTAAATTCATAGCCTTTTGCCAAAGATCTGCATCTTTGTCTTGAAGTGCATCATTATAGTTATAGGGTTCGGTATCTAGTTTTGTCATAATCTTATCAAAAGACTCTTTCAAGAACATTTACCGATCAGGTTGATGAACAACCATGTCACTACGATGAGGCACTACCTGTGTCTATGTACTAGCAGTAATACGCTGTACAGAATCTAAACCTTATGTATTTGCACCATGTTCATGATTTGCATCTGTCCTGATAATCCTCCCACTACGACGAGGCAATGGGATATCAGTGACTTGTGGTTTGTCTTTCGTTCTACTAGTATTTTCTCTCAGTTCTTTCAGAATAATGTTGCTTTTGGGCCTGTGGTTAATAATATAATTCTCTTCTAAGAATCGGGTATTGGTGCTAACAATGACCTTCTGATTCTCAGAATTATAAAATAGACCACCCTTCATTCCCTTGGGATACCCCACAAAGAAACGAACTTTTGTCCTCGGTTCTAACTTACCCGCGTTCACTTTCAGCACATGTGCTAGACACCCCCAAATTTGAATGTGTTTCAGACTAGGCTTACGCTCGGTCCATAATTCTATGAGAGTAGAAGGTACTGACTTAGAAGGTACCAAGTTTAAAATGTAAGCGCTATCTCTAATTCGAGTTGCCAAAATGAATCAGGTAAACTTGAATAACTCATCATGGACCTTACCATCTCTATAAGAGTCCTATTCTTTTTTTCTGCGACACCATCCTGCTGCGAAGTGCCTGGTGCAATCAACTAAGATATAATCCCTTCTGATGACAGGTAATCCCTAAACTCTCTAAAGAGGTATTCTCTATCACGGTCGGATTGTAGTGATTTGATACTTTTACCTAGACGCTTCTTCACCTTCGCCTTGAATTCTTTGAATTTCTCAAAGCATTCAGACTTATAGTGCATCAGGTAAATGTATCAATACCTTAGGTAGTCATCAATAAAACTGACAAAGTACTCAAAGACACCTCTAGCCTGGATTATCATAAGACCACACACATCAGAATGAACCAATTCCAGCGGTTCTTTAGCTCTATAGCCATTGCCGAAAAGGGCTTCTTGGTCATCTTACCCTCAAAGCAAGATTCATAGACCGGAAGTGCCTCCATTTTCAATAAACTCAAAGGCCCATCTACTACCATTATGTTTATCCTTTTTCGATTAATGTGATCTAAGCGTAAGTGCCAAAGAAACGTTTGGTTCATTAAAGAAGGAAACTTTTTCTTATATGGTAAATTAAATGTGTTATTCAATTCAATTAGTTACAGTGTAGGAGAGATATGGATATGACATACAGATCATTTACCAATGTACCAGAACAAATAAAATATTTATTTTTCTTTACAACGACAGAGTCATTAAAATGAACAGAATATTTGTTCTTTATTAAACTCGAGACTAAAATAAAATTTCTTTTACTCGAAGGTACATAAAGACAATTTTTTAGAAGTAGTATCCTATCTCTACTAAAACTGAGAGTGACGTCTCCTACTGTAACTACTGCCACCCTTGTATTATTGCTCATATACAGGTATATTTTACCATTATTGTGCTACCTGATTTCTTGGAACCACTGCCAAGAATTACAGACATGATTAGTGGCTCCCGTATCTACTCTCTAGGTACCGGTAGATAACACCGCTAAACATATTTCCACCACCAGTGAATAAAAATTATATGGTTTGTTTTGCTTCCTGAGAAAAATTGGACACTGCTTTTTCTAATGCTCAAACTGGTTACAGTGATAGCACTTGCCTCTCGACTTCTTCACACCAGCTTTTGGTCCCTTAACTACTTTTGAAGTCGTGCCTCCCTATGTCTGAACCTTTTTATTCTTCTTGCCTTTCGACTTATATGAAGAACTTTTCTCAGCTATATACACAGAACCTGGCTTCCTAAAAACACCATCGGCTACTTAAAGTTTCTTAAGAAGTTCTGCCAATAAAAAGCTGAGCTTGTTCATGGTATAGTTCAGGCAAAACTGCTTAAAACTTTCAGGCAGTGACTAGAGTATGTTATTGACGTGGATTTTTTTGTCAATTTCAGCTCATAGGATCTCTAGTTCATTCAGAAGAATGATCATCTTCAGAACATGATCCTTAACTGGGGTGTCTTGAACCATGTTTGCATTTATTAGAGATTTCATGGCCACCTGCTTAGCTGCAAGATTTTGATCCTCAAACATTTCTTTGAGGTTCATAATCATGTCATAGGCACTGGGCATAGACTGATGTTGATGCTGTAAAATATTTGACATTAATGCCAAAATGTAATAGCGAGCCATCTGATAAGCTTTCTACCACTTCTAATGGGCTTAGGTTTCTTATTCGGTCGCCCCTACATCAGGTACCGGTGGACATATCTTAGTTAATACAAACTTGTAATCCTCGACAGTTAATACAATATCTAAGTTTCGTTTTTAGTAAACATAGTTCGATCCCGTAAGTTTGTTATCTTTGAGTATTGAAGCAAGTAGGTTGAAAGCCATTTTAATCTTGAAAATCACATAATTAAAAATACCGTTAATTATGGCAAGCAAAACTTTGAATTTATTTTAATTTGGTTCCCTCTACCATTTTAAAATAAATTTGCCAGCAGCCTACTACTCTGTGAATAGCATGCCTCGATGGGAGGATGTATACTATTCATCATTTGTCCAGACAGGCCAATTTTTATTAATTTACTATCTAGGCAACTGACTTTGCCAAGTAAAATTAAATCACTGATATAGTTTCGGTCTAGTATATAATAGCAGTGACTCAGATGGAGAGGATACTATTATCTACAGTCAAGTGCTAACCATCACCTAATTACAAATCAATCGTTTCGTAATGAACCCTTAAGATGGAGAAGTGATTTACACTAACAATTATCCAGAATTACACCTAAATGAGGTTTTATATTAGCGATACTACAATTAATCTGTCCGATGGAAAGGAAGGCCTTACTGCTAATACGTAGAATTTAATTACATCACCTACAAACTGGTGATAAAGACCGAATGATTTATCTATGAAAAAATTTTCTCTTCCACTTAGATTTTTAAAACATTTTTTAGGGTTATAAAAATTCGTTTAATTAAAATAAATTTATTA